>JAMXBB010000011.1:59686367-59741674 GCA_024138015.1 Lumnitzera littorea | reverse complement strand
TAAAATATTCTAATACCCCCCCCCCCCCCCTCTCAAGTTGGTGCGTGAAGATTGCAAACCCCCAACTTGCGTAGAAGATACCTAAACTGCTGTATCCCCAATGCCTTAGTAAAAATATCAGCGAGTTACTCAGAGCTATGTACATAAGTAGTCTGAACATGTCCATGTTGAATCTTATCACAAATAAAATGATAATCAATTTCAATGTGCTTTGTTCGCTCATAAAACATAAGATTTGCACTAATGTGTAAAGCTGCTTGACTATCACAATACAACAGCATAGGATGAGAGTGTACAACACCGAGAGACAGCAAAAGACCCTTTAACCATTTCAGTTCACACACAGTGGTAGCCATGGAACGATATTCTGCTTCAGTAGAGGATCTCGACACTGTATGTTACTTTTTAGTCTTCCAAGAAATGGGAGAAGTCTCTAACATAACAAAATATCCAGTAAGAGATCGTTGAGTTAAAGGACAACTCCCCTAATTAGAATCACAATAAGCATACAACCAAAGATCACTATCAGCTCGTAAAAGTATTCCTTGTCTAAGATTGCCCTTCAAATAACGAATCACACGTAAAGCTGCTTCCCAATGAGCTTCCCTTAGCTGATGCATAAATTGTGCCAAAATATGAACACTATAGGACAACTCAGGTCGAGTAAGAGTCAAATAAATCAATCTTCCTACCAATCTCCGATACTTCTCTGAATCTACCAAAAATGCATTTTCTGCTAAGGCTAAATGATGATTTTGTTCAATGGGAAAACTAAATGGTTTAGCACCCAATAATCCAGCTTCACTGATAATATCCAAAGTATATTTACATTGGCAAAGAAAAATTCCTTCTTAATTCCGAGCCACCTCTACGCTTAAAAAATACTTCAATGTTCTCAAATCTTTCATGTAGAAGCAGTGGCATAAATAATCTTTAAACTTCTGAATGATAACTCCATTATTCCCCGCAATAACAAGATCATCGACATACACCAGTATATTCAAATGTATCTTATCTCGATTTAAAGTAAACAATGAATAATCAGATTGAGATTGAAAAAATCCATACCGCTTTAATGCAGTTGTCAATTTGAAAAACCAACATCGGAGGGCTTGTCGTAACTCATAAAGTGATTTACGTAATCAACAAACTTTGCCAGGCTATTGAGTAGAGAGCCTAGGTGGCATCTTCATGTACACCTCTTCTTCTAAATCTCCATGCAAGAATGCATTATGAACATCCATTTGATGGAGTTCTCATCCCTTTGTTGCTGCCACTAAAAGAAAAGTATGTACAGTAACCATTTTTGCAACAGGAGCGAAGGTCTCATTGTAGTCAATTCCTTCAATTTGATTATTGCCAAGAATCACCAATCAAGCCTTATAACGTTCAACTGAACCATCTGAGTTATATTTGATCTTGTAAACCCATTTACTGCCTATAGCTTGCTTTCCCTGTGGCAAATCTTCCACAGTCCATGTCCCATTAGCCTTGAGTGCCTCAATTTCTTTCATCATGGCTTCTTTCCATCGACTGTTTTTGATGGCCTGAATATAAGAAACAAGCTCCTTTTCGGCTGTCATAGCTGTTAAGAAAAAACGATGTTGTGAAGAAAATTTGTCACAATTTACATAATGTGTTATAGGATAAGAGGTACCTATGGACGGAATTAGATTGGAGGAATATACAGAGGGACTTATTTGTTGTGCAGTATATATCATAAAATCTCGCAGCTGAGTAGAAGCTTTTTTTGTTTTATGACCCCGTCCAAGTTGTTTTGGAACAGATTCACCCAAGATTTCAATGACACCCCCCCTGTTGTTATTATTACTTTGACTCACAGTCAAATTCTTAAGTACCTCACTTTCATCTTCCTCATTCACTTCACCATTAAAATGATTGGTGATATCGAAAGAAGCACCTTGTACAAGATCTAGTTGCATACCTTCCTTATCAGCATATGGAAATTCAGATCCAGAGAACACAACATCTCTAGATACAAAATATTTTTCTGTATCAAGATCATAAACTTTCCATCCTTTTTTCCCGAAAGGATATCCTACAAATAAACAACGTTGACTCCTGCTAGCAAACTTGTCTTTTTCCCTATTTAAGTTCCGAGCATAACACAGGCACCCAAAAGTTTGAATGTGATTATAATTAGAAGGTTTACCAAACAATATCTCATAAGGAGTCTTTCCTCCTAATAACTTAGAAGGAGTCTGATTGATCAAATATACAGCCGTCAAAACACATTCTCCCCAAAATTTGATGGGAAGATTGGCCTGAAATCTTAAAGCTCTAGCCACATTTAAAATATGACGATGTTTCCTCTCAACACGTCCATTCTGTTGAGGTGTTCCTACACATGAGGTCTGATGTAAAATTCCATTTTTAGAAAAATAGTTATGCAATCAAACAAATTCAGTCCCATTATCACTTTTAACTATCTTCACATCTTTTTGAAATTGTCTTTTAGTCATGGCAAAGAAATTACGCATGAAAAGTTCCACTTCTGTTTTTTCAGTTAACAAATATATCCATACACCCCTAAAAAAAATCATCAACAATGGTAAAGAAATACGAGGCCCCACAAGAAGCATTAACACGATAAGGTCCCCACAAATCACAATGAATTAATTCAAAAATTTCATTTGCTTTAGTGTCACTAGAAACAAAAACTTCTCTTGTTTGTTTAGCTCTCAAACAAATATCACATGGTTTATTTTTTACTGAACTATTACTAAATTCAACTTGAGGAAGAGATTCACAATTTTTACAGACGGATGCCCCATCCTCCTATGTCATAATTCAAAAGAATTTACATGGCTTGTCTTGCATACTTGGACTGATACTGTTGACTTCAAATAATAAAGTCCCTTGCACTGTTCACTTGCTCCAATCACCATCCTCGAGGTGCGGTCCTGTATAACACAAATTTTATCAATAAATTGGACATTACAATTAGAGCCATCAAGCAATTGCGACACAGATATCAAATTACAATTCAAATTTGGAACATTAGAGAACATTGTCTAATTTGATATGTTTTTCTAAGCAAACTGATTCCTCCTTCAATGCCATCACCTACTCTTCATTAGGTAATCCAATTGAACATACCACAATTTCTTTCAAATTTGTTAAACATTCTAAAGTACCTGTCATATGTTGTGAAGCACCGGAATCAATAATCCAATTCAGATTATCCTTACCATTCATCTTCTTACTAGTACCCGGTTTATACGTGTTCAACAAATTGAGAAAGAATTACTATTATTCCGCTATCAAGGTCTCAGAAGCTGTATTTTCTTCCGTTGTTGCTATTGATGATGATGGTTGCCCAATTACATGGGCTGTATTCACCTTTGGCGCATTACTTTGTCCACGCCTTGCACTTTGTCCCCCTCGTCCACGTACAGCCCCTTTGGGTCGGTCACCTCACCATTCCGGATATCCAATGAGCTGAAAACAAGTTTCAGAATCATGTCTCTCTCATTTGCAGTATGAGCAAATGGCAGATTTGTCTTTCACTTCTGTTTTATACTTTCGCCCTCCTCTATTGGTTTGCATTACAAAACTCATAACTTCTCCATGTTTCTCCTTCCCTCGTGAGATGTTTCTAACATGTTCTTCTTAGCACACCAACGAGTATGCCTTATTCAAGTTTGACAATGTTTTTGTGCTCAAAATATTGGAACGAACTGCTCCATATAATGCATCTTCCAACCCCATCAAAAACTGATAAAGTCTCTCTTCTTCTCGTTTCTTGTCAAGTTCAGCTGCAATATTACAATTGCATCTTCCACAACGGCAGATGGGAATTTGCTCATAATTCGCAAACTCTTCCCAGAGTTGTTTCAATTTCCCATAATAAGTCACAATCGACAGACCTCTCTGTTTGCAGTTGGCAAGTTCTGCCTTGATCTGCTGAACACGAGGTCCATTAGCGATAGAGAATCGCTCTTTGATATCTTCCTATAAATCCTTTGCAATCTCCATATATGTTATGGTAGATCGCAGTGTTGGCTCGATTGTATTGAGCATCCATGAAACCAACATTGAATTCACAGTCTACCAATCCTCTAATTCAGTGGAATCATTAGCAGGTTGATTAATCGTTCCATCAATAAATCCGAATTTCTTCTTGGCCCTCAACGACGTTCGCATCGCTCGAGCCCATTCATCATAATTATCTCCTTTTAATTACACCTGAGTAATTATATTACCAAGATTATCACTCGAAGTCAATAGGTAAGGGGAGGCTGGTTTCTTTCCCTCGCTAATCATAGCGTTTTTTTTTTTTTTTTTAACCAGGCTCTGATACCATATAAATTTTGAGAAGAAAATTTTTATGTGATTTTTGTTCATATCATAGGCCAAAGAGGGCTAATATATATACAACATAGACGTACTACCAAGCTTCTAAACATAGAAAACAAATATCCTAAATATACTTTTTACACAATTGACAGATATTTACAGATCCTAAAATATTCTAATATCTTCTAAACATAGAAAACAAATATCCTAAATATACTCTTTACATAATTGACAGATATTTATAGATCTAAAAATATTCTAATATCCTAAAATATTCTAATAAAAATTAAATAAAAAAGAAGAAGATACACTATTGCTGACATGGTGGAGTAATGTGATGAAACAAAGAGGTTGAAAAGGTAGTGTGATTTAGTGAAAAAATATGATGATGCCGTGATAAGTTCTTAAAGATATGGAAGAATATTTTAAAAAGGGATCCTGTCTACTATCATTCCAATTGGCTAAGGATGCGGTGAATGGTGTGATCTTAAATCGTGTCCTTTTTTTTTTTCTTTCTTTTTTTTTTAATCCATTGTAAGAGGGGAGCAATACTGGAGAGAATTTGTATCATCATGTTATGGAAAATTATTGAAGCTTCAAATTTCTAAAAATACTCTAATGACTCTATTTTTTTGCCAACACTTATAGAATAAAAGAGGAAATATCGAGAAGAACCAACTTGTCAACTTTATACAAATGGATGCAAATAAATATCATGGAAAGAATAAATCATTGTAAAGTGCGATAGAGAAGCATATGGAAGAATGGATTTCATGATAACAAAAATAAATACCAGCATATTATGCTTGGCTTGTCATTGACTTAAAAGAAGTGTTAATTCTATTGATATTACAAGTGATCAAGAAAGTGAGGTTAACACCAAGTATATCTACACAATAGTTGAATAAATAATTTCTAAAAATGTCTAAAATCCCCTTCGACTATATCTAAGGGGCTTTTGGTTAAGAGGTAAAATGTATATGACTGAAAATTATTATATTAGTTATTGGATTAAGCTCATTATTTATTTAGACTTGACTCATTGAACTAGATAGCAGGGTTTAAAGAGTCTAGTTCATATTTGAGATGATTTAAGGAGATTTAGCTTAATAGGCTCGAAATAGGAATTGTTAGATTGGTTTGTTCGCATCCAACCTTTCTTAAGCAGACTTATGCACTTATAAAAAAAGCTATTATCGTTGAGCTTATTAGCTAGTTTATTCTAGATAAACATGAATTAAGCAGGTTTTATCTCATCCGTTAATCATCGAGATGATTTGACGGATATTATCACATCTAAGAGCCTATAAATATTCTGCCTTTCCTCTTCATTTAGAACTCTTAGAGAGAGAGAATAAAGAAACAATAGTACTTTGTAAAATCTTTGCACTTTAAGATCAAATAAGCAATTTAGGTAAAAAATTAATTTCATTCGCTGAAACTACAAGGTAAATGCCTGAGGTCTTTAAGGCTACTTTATCTGTCACTTATGCATTTGAGATATTGAGATTATCTATTTCTTCTCCTTATCTTATTCCCATCTAATCATTCCTTCAAATAAAAGTCTCACTTCACTTTGTTGAAGCCATGTGTAGTATGTTAAGTGTGCATATGACTACTCTAGTATGGCTGGATCCAAATTTGGAAGTTTCTTCCATGAGTAGATATATACATCAAAATTTAACTCTCAATTAGTCAAGGGTTTATTTAGACCAAATTCATATATTATTTATTGTTTATTACTCGTATAACCTTCTTCTTGTACGGATACTTTATTTATTTATTTATTTTCATTTTCTATAGTTATATGACAACACTATAATTACTAACGAGTAACTATCATCTAAAGAGCATTTTGTTATGATGGAAAATAGTAGAAAGTCGAGCAGAAACATAAGACGTCAGAGACATTTGGACGATTACATTTGACGACTTAAGTATATAGTAAAAATAATAGGAGTATCACATATAATCAGTTTAATAGTAGTTGTATAAATGATTAGAGATTATAAAATTGTCAACAGTAGAAACAAATAGATTGCATGTTCACAGTTGCAAATCAATTACCAGTGTTAAGATACATATAAATAGGGAAAGGAAACAAACAAAGAGATATGGAAAAACCAAATAGTGAAATCTTCTTATAGTAGAGTTTTTCTAGCGCTCGAAGTATAGGGTTCATCAATAAAGAATTCATCTGTCATTCCATTGATTCCTTCATTCATTCAAATCTCGTACATAAAAAAACAAATAGGTTATATATCATACACAATATTAAAGAAATCAATAAAATAAGTACTGGGACGTAACATCTACTTTTTAGATTTAATATTTTTTTTTTCAATTAGATCATCATTATAGTAAGAGATGTTACAAACCCTAGTTTTACTGTACTTAGAGAGAGATAAATAGGACAGGGACAAAAAGGAAAAGAGAAGAGAGAGAGTCATACTTATTTTTCTAATTGAACAATCTAGAGTTCAAATATTTTGTAAGTTTGATGTTAGAGGCAATAGTAGGTGATATGCAGCGTCTTTGAGAGAAGGGGAAAAATTATTTCAAGTGGGCCTAGGTTGACTCAAAGTGGGCCTAAGCTGATTCATATAGGCTTAACAATTGGTGCTTTCATTGTTCATTAATTGTTAGCCAAAGATTGAATTCAAGAAATGACAAACAATATAAGAGAAATAATAGGTTTTCAAGAAGATATTCAAAAACATGATGCTAAGTTTATATCATTGGAGTCAAGGTTAGATAATATAGAGCATATGATGGCTGAAATGAATAAAAGTTTAAAAAACTTTATTAGAACTTTTCAACCTTTAGAAAAGAATTAGCAAAATCTGAAACCAAATGAGAATTCTTCATCATTTTCATCCTACAATGATTAGAAGACAGCAGTATTGTCGATCAATAAAATTAGATTTACTAAAGTTTTGATCAGGAGACGCAACAATATTGTTGATCGATAAAATTAGATTTATCAAAGTTTTTGAGGCAAGATCTTGAATCTTGGCATTTTAAGGTATATCAATTTTTTAAGTTTCATGAAGTCCTACTATCTTAGCGGTTGAAAATGGGTTCTTTTGCTATGGAAAATGAAGCTTTACAATGGTTTAAGTGCTTAACAAAGAACGATTTGTTAACTTCTAGTTTGCATTTGAGAGAGTAGTTAAAACAAGGTTTAGACCTTCAATTTTTTAAGATTATCAGGGAAAATTTTCTAAATTGGTACAGAAAAGATCAGTCTTGGATTATCATTATATGTTTGAAAACTTACTCAACCATATTTTTAGGTTATCTAAGAGTTTCATTCAAAGTTGTTTTGTATCCTACTTGGAAGCCAATATATAGGCAGAGATGATTTCAGCTAGACCATCATCATATTTGGGACCATTTAGCTAAATTGTACAAGTCAAAACTACAAAGATTTATCAATAAATCATTTTCTTTAACAAAATCTCAGTACTAACCATCTTTTTCAAGCCTAGCTTTTTCAAATAAAAATTTCAACTCATCTTCCATTTCAAAACCACATTATCAACTATCTTTTTAGAAACCCACCATTTCTACCATTTCATCACAAGCCTCAAATAAACCAAACAATCAAAACATTTGTACTAAGACTAATTCACATAATTCTAACCATAAATCACTACCTATAAAGACAATGATAGCAACTGAATTCTCTATGAGAAGAGAAAAAAAGGCTTTTTTTATAATTTTGATGAAAAATGCCATGGTAATTCAGCCATGTGAAGATCAATTTGATCAAGAAGAGGATTTGCAATTATAAGAGGAGGAAGAGGAAAGTGGTGAAATAGCTAACTTATATGAATTAATTGATGAAACGGTGGAAATAAGTTACTATGCGATTTCAAGATCCGTGGCTCCTAAAACAATAAGATTGAAGGAAACAATAAAAGATAAGCATGTTTCAATACTAGTAGACTCTAGTAGCACTCATAATTTCATGCATCTTAGTGTGGCAAAAATGTTGGATTTACCAATATTTGCAGTTCCTAAGTTTTCTATGATGATTGGAAATGGGGATTATTTGACTTACTCAAGTATGTGTAAAGAAGTACCACTAGTTCTCAATGGAATTACATTTTTAGTGGATTTCTACATTTTGCAAATTCAAGGAGCTGAGTTGGTATTAGGAATATAGTGGTTGGTAACATTATGACCTATTATTGTGGATTTTGCTTTGTTAAGCATGAAATTTATGTGGGAAGGAAAAACAGTGGAATTTTGAGAAAATAAGGACATAATTTCAAACAAATTGAAGGATCAGAGTTGAGGAAACTAATAAAGTCTAACAACGTGGCTTGTTTTTTTTTTTTTTTTAAAATTTAGTGGCTCAAAAGGAAATAGAACTTCATGATACTACCAACAATAATGAACTTAAATCATTATTGAGCAGATTTTAAGATATTTTTATGACTCCTACATCATTGCCATCAATGCGCGATGTCTAACATCATATTCACTTAAAAGATAAGACAAAAGCCATAAATGTTAGACCATATTGCTATCCTTATTTCCAAAAAGGAGAAATAGAGAAGTTGGCCAAGGAAATGTTGGAGAGTTGAGTTATTTAACCTAGTATCAGTCCTTTTTTATCACTTGCTGGTGAAAAAAAAAAAAAAAGATGGATCATGAAGGTTTTGTATGGATTATAGGGCATTAAATTGGGCAACTATCCCTAAAACATTTATAATACCAACAATTGACGAGCCGCTAGATGAGTTTAGGGGGAGCCACAATCTTTTCAAAAATGGATTTGCATGTTAGATATTATCAAATTAGGATAAATTCAATTGATGTACACAAAATGCCATTTAGGACACATGAGGGACACTATGAATTCTTGGTAATGCTTTTTGGGTTATCGAATGCACTAGCAATATTTCAATCAATAATGAATAACATTTTTAGACCATATCTTAAAAAATTTATCATAGTATTCTTTGATGATATTCTGATATATAGCAGAAACATACATGAACACTTGGTTCATTTAGAAAAAGCTTTTAAATGTCTAAGGAAACATTTTTTTTTTCTTAAAAAGAACTAGTGTTCTTTTGCCAAAGATAGTATTGATTATCTTAGCCATATAGTTTCAAAAGATGGACTGCAACTAGATTCGAAGAATGTGGTAGCTATAAAGAACTGGCCTTAGCTTACATTAGTAAAGCAATTGAGAGGATTTTTTAGCATCACAAGTTATTATAGACGCTTTGTGAAAGATTATGCTAAGATAGCATTTCTTTTAGTAAATTTGTTAAGGAAAAATGGTTTTGATTAGAGTAATGAAGCAATAGAAGTTTTTCTTAGGTTAAAGGAGTCATTGATGTCTACACCAATATTAGCTCTTATAGATTTTTTTGAAGATATTCATTATAGAAACAAATGCATCAAGAATGGGATTAGGTGCGATTTTGCATCAAGACAAAAATCTTATTACATATTTCAATAAGAAATTTAGTCTAAGGATGCAAAAAGCAAGTGTTTATGTAAGAAAGTCATCAGCAATGGTAAAAGCAATGCGAAAATGGATACAATATCTGTTAAGGAGGAATTTCATCATTAAAACAGATCAAAAGAGTCTCAAAGAATTACTTACTCAAGTAATTCAAACTTTAGAACAACAACAATATACAATGAAACTAATGGGGTACGATTATGAGATACATTACAAACCAAGCCTGGATAATAAAGTAGCAGATGCTTTATCTAGGAGGTTTGAAGAACAATTCCAACTACTAACCTTATCAATTCCTTCAATTAATATACTAACTAAAAGGGAATTAGAGCACAATGAGGAATGGATAATATTGAGGGATAAATGTTGTAGAAGGAAGTTACTAGATTTACCTTTATCTTACAAAGATGGATTACTCTATTTAGATAACAAAATTTTCATTCTCTCAAAATTATTAATCATTCTTACTTTACTAATTGAATTTCATGCTACACTAATGGGAAGACATGTAGGAATACTTAAAACTTTTAAACGTTTAAGTGCTGCATTTTACTGGAAAGGAATGAAGAGAGATGTAGAAGAATATGTGAAGTGTTGTCATGTTTGCTAACAGATTAAGTATCTGACAACATCTCCAACTGGTTTATTACAATCACTTCTTATACTACAACAAATTTTTTATGATATTTTAATGGATTTTATTACTAGTTTACCATTATCAAAAGGGTATTCAATAATACTAGTTGTTGTGGATATACTTACTAAATACTACCATTTGGGACCCTTAACTACTAATTACACAACTACATTAGTAGCAAATTTATTTGTTGAAATGATAATGAAACTTCATGGATTTCTAAAGACAATTATCTTTGATAGAGATAGCATGTTTTTTAGTAAATTTTGGAAGGAGCTTTTTAAGCTTGATGGAACATAGTTGAAGATGAGCTCGGCATACCATCTTTAAACAAATGGTCAAATAGGAGTATTGAATAAGACTTTAGAGCACTACTTGAGGGCCTTTGTAATGAAGTCACCAAAGTTGTGGCCTAAGTATTTACCTTGGATAGAATTTTCATTAAATACTAGTTTTCATACTAATACCTAGCTCACTCCTTTTAAGGCAATGTATGGCAAAGATCTTCTTCAGATTCCTAACTATGTCAGAGGGTTTTCATTAGTGAAGGCAGTAGATCAAGAGTTATAAAATCGAGATGATGTGTTGTTTATTTTAAAAGACAACTTAGCAAAAGCATAGCAAAGAACAAAAAATTTTGCTAATCAAAAGAGATTTGATGAAAAGTTACTGGTAGGTGATTGGGCTTTTGTAAAGTTGCAACCCTATAGACAGACTTCATTAGCTAATTAATTGTCCTACAAGCTATTTAGAAGATATTTTAGTTCTTTTGAAGTACTGGAACACATAAGACTAGTAGCTTATAAACTTAATATACCAAAATAGTCTAGAATTCATCCTATATTTCATATTTCTCTTTTGAAGAAAGCCGATGGTAAACAGGATGATCCTAAACCACTACCAGCCTTGGATGTGGACAATCACCCGATAGTCTAACCCATAACTATTTTGGATTTACATGAAATTTGCAAACAAGGTATGATAATTACATAGGTTCTAGTTCAATGGGAGTCATATTTCTAGAAGATTCAACTTGGGTTAGATTATAGGATTTCATCAGGGATTATCTTGATTTTGACTTTAAGGACAAGGTCAATGTTTGACGAGGGGAGAAATCTGTTATGATGGAAAGTAACAAATAGCCGAGGAGAAACACAAGATGTCTAAGGTATTTAGATGAATACATTTGAAGACTTAAGCATGTAGTAAAAATAATTGGAGTCTCACTTACAATCAGTTTACAAGTAGTTGTACAAATGGTTAGAGATTGTAAAACTGTCAACAGTAGAAACAAATAGATTGTATGTTCACAGTTGCAAATCAACTACCAATGTTAAGATACATATAAATAGGGAAAGAAAACAAATAGGGAGATATGGAAAAACCTAACAGTGAAATCTTCTTATTATGGAGATGATTTAGTGCTCAAAGTTCAGGGTTTATTAGTAAAGAATTCATTTGCCATTCCATTGATTCCTTCATTAATTCATTTTTCCCACATAAAAAAACAAGTAGGTTGGATATCATATACAATATTAGAGAAATCAATAAAATAGGTATTAGGACATACATCACAACATCTACTTTTCGGATCTAAGATTTTTTTTTTTTTCGATTACATCAGCATTGTAGTGAGAGAGTTTACAAACCTTAGTTTTACTTTATTTAGAGAGAAATAAATAGTACGATGACAGAAAGGAAAAGAGAAGAGAGAGAGACTCATACTTGTTCTTTTGATGTTAGAGGCAAGAGTGGGTGATACGTTGTGTTTTTTAGGGAAGGGGAAAAATTATTTCGACTGGGTTTAGCTTAACCCATAGTTGGCCTAACACATTTCATTAAGTTGTATTATTGGCTTCGATTGATGGACTATTACTTTGTCTAATAATTTTTCCTTAAAAATTTGGAGTAATCCAAAAATACTAACATGATTTAATGTTACAAAACACTTGTTTGATTGTATTTACATTATTTATTTTGAATGAACTAGTACTAAATAGTTGTTCTCGTACCAAGAAACGTGGAAACATATGCCATTTTATGTTTAAAATCTTAATCTTATAATCTTGAGTTGAAGACAATTTCACAAGAAAATATTTTATCATCTTCAAAGTTGATAAATAAATAATACCTATAAACAAGTTTGTACAACAATTCATACTTTTATCATTATTTAATATCATAATTATTTTTTTTATTAAGCACTATTAAAGGATATTGAACTTTTACAATTAATAATTTAATTAACTTAAGATAAGAAAGAGATTAATAACTTAAACAAAAATATATGTTAAGTGTGTTATAATAAAGTTTTAACAAGTGTTATCAAAATTGTTTATACGTATGGAAAGCGGCTAAATGGGTGAAAGAGTGATATTCAAGTATGTAAGAAAGCACTGCAACCATTCCAAGCGTAAGAGAAGTAAACAACTATGAAAGGAAGAAAAGAATTCAATTACAACCTAATACTAAGTGGAGAAAGTAAACGCACATGTAGTATGTAAGCGTTGAGTTTAGATACATTTACAATTCCATAAAATAGAAAGTAGTGTGAAAAAATATATAATTATTAATCCAAAGAGTACTGTAAAGTATGATTTCCATATTGAAATCCGGAATGATGAAGCTAGCACTTCCACCCATCGCACCACGTCAAGCAACAGTAATTTAAACGTATTAATTTTATTAGTTAAATTTTTTCTGTGTAAATTCGTCCATGGATGGATCTATATAGCCTCAATGCATCGGCTATTTTTCTTTTTCCTTTTTTTTTTTTTTCATCAATTAACTAGAAGACCAATAATCATTTCTATGACAGGGATAAAATCTTGACGGGTAAATTTAAACCCAGCTTACCACAATTTATGTATTTAGAAGTTCAAAATTACAATTACGCCGCTCTTGCTTGCATTTTGACTAATGGCATATTTACTCTTATTTCATGGCATGGTATTGATCCGAATGGGACTGAGACAGATATGAAGGGGACTTCGTGCAAAAAATAGTTTCAGAGGTTTGCAGAGAGTTGAAAAAAGCACAACTCATTGTAGAAGACAATATAATTGGAGTTGATGATAAAGTAGAAGAAGTTATGGAAATGTTACAGGTCGGAGGCAATGATGTAAGGATAGTTGGAATTTACGGTATCAGTGGCATTGGTAAGACTACTCTTGCCAAGATAATCTTCAATCAAGTCTTGGAACATTTTGAGTCCTCTAGCTTCCTGAAAGATGTTCGTGAAATATCCTTGCAACCGAGGGGTCTTGAAAAGCTGCAAACCCAACTAGTTTCTGACCTCTCAATGACTAAAAATCTATGCGAATTTCCTCATGTCGACGGAGGAGTTCATGTGCTTAGCGAAAGACTGAAAAACAAAAAAGTTCTAATTTTGCTTGATGATGTGGACAAAAAGGATCAAATATATGCACTTGCTGGTGAACTCAAGTGGTTTGCTGGAGGGAGTAGGATCATTGTTACTACGAGATATAAAGATGCCTTAGATGTACCGCAAGTGAGAGAAAAATATGAATTCAAAGAAATGCAATCTGATGATGCGCTTTGTCTATTCCGCATGCACGCCTTCAAAAGGGAGTTTCCAGTTGCTGAGTACGAAGAGCTATCTAAGAATATTGTAGCAACGACTGGAGGTCTCCCTTTGGCATTGGTAGTTATTGGATCTTTCCTTGCTTCGGAATCCAAGGATGTATGGGAGGAAACATACGAAAGGTTACGAAATGGACGTAATGAGGATGTCCAAGACAAGCTAAGGATAAGTTATGAAACATTAGAAGATGAGCACAAGCAAATATTTCTTGACATTGCTTGTTTTTTTATTGGAGCGGATGAGAGGATTGCATCGTACATGTGGAAAGCTTGCGAATTTTACCCTAAGGGAGCAATTAAAGTACTCCTTCAAAGGTCTCTTATAAAAATTGGGGATGGTAATTTATTCTGGATGCATGACCAAGTTAGAGATCTTGGCAGAGAAATTGTACGAAAGGAAAACATAAAACAACCGGGTAAGAGAAGTAGGCTATGGTTTAGTGAAGATGCAAGGAGTGTGCTCGAAAATCGGGAGGTATGCTTGTCGATAATTTTAAATTTACACCTTCGCTTTTGTTTGTCATCTTCAAACGTCGCTATATACTTTTGTAATAACCGCTTTACTTAATTTAAAATGAGAAACAGGGAACTGAAAACATTGAAGCTATCCAACTTGATTATGGAATTGAATCAAAGGGCTATTACTTTACTAGAGAACAATTCATAAACATCTCAAACCTCAGATTCCTCCGATTAGGTAAAGTCAATGATTCTGCGGATATTCGGCGTCCTCTTCGCAAACTTCTTTGGCTACAATGGCACTGCCGTGTACCTCTTCGCAAACTCCGTTGGCTACAATGGCATTATTGCCCCGTAGAACTTATGAAAACAAGTTTTTATTTGGAGAACCTCCTGATTCTTGACCTCTCAAAAAGTACCGTTACAGAAAATTGGAGTGGTTGGAGCTCAACACAGGTTTTTACATTATTCACCTTTCACTTATTTCCTATTTAGATTTATTTGAATAGTTCTTATTTCCAGTTTGTTAATTGCTTTCGCAGCTGGCTATCAAACCAAAAGTTCTTTTGTTGGAATCCTGCCAAAATTTAAGTCGAACACCAGACTTATCGGAGTTTCAGTCACTGGAGAGATTGAGTCTTAAAGATTGTGTAAATCTTTATTATGTTGATCAATCTATAGGGAAACTGACAAATCTGATTTTCTTGAGTCTGGAAAATTGCTCTAAGCTTACGGAATTGCCTCAAGAGTTAAGTTATCTGCAAAAATTGGTAGAGCTTCACATTGATGGAAGTGGTGTAAGAAAATTACCCACTTTAGAAGGTTTAAAGAAGCTTAAGTTGCTCCATGCAAATTGTGTCGTTCTTGAGGAATTGCCTCAAGAGCTAAGTTCCTTGCGGGCATTAGTTGAGCTTCACATGGATGGAAGTCAAGTAAAAGAATTACCTAATTTAGAAGGTTTGAAGAAGCTTAAGTTGCTCAGTGCTAAAGGGTGCAAACAACTAGCTGAGATTCCATCGTCTATTGGTCATTTGACTTCTCTTTTGGAATTGTCATTAGATCAAAGTGGAGTCTGTGCACTTCCAGTTTCAATTGGAACTTTGGTGGAACTAAAATGCTTGTCTCTGAGATATTGTCAGTCACTAAGTGAATTGCCAGACTCTATTGGACAGTTGACATCATTAGAAAAGCTTTACCTATCAAGAACTAAAGTTCGTACTTTACCAGATTCTATTGGTCATCTTACTAATTTGCAAGTACTTCTTGTAAACCGAACAGAGATTGTGAATCTACCAAGTACCATCGGGATGTTGTGGAAGCTTAAAGTTATAAGCGCCGTAGGCTGTAGAAGCCTGGGGGGAGAAATTTCAATAGATTTTGATAGGCTATGCAATTTGATGACCTTGAAGTTGGAAGAGACAAACATTACAACGCTTCCGACTGACATCAGTAGGCTTCCGCATCTCAAAACCCTTAACTTGGCTCATTATGATGCACTTCAAGCTCTTCCCCAGCTTCCCAGCAGCTTGCAAGTTCTATCAGTCACATGTAGACCAATAGAAACATTCCCAGATCTTTCACTTTGTATGAAACTATTGGAACTTAGATTGATGCATTGCTGTAAACTCAAAAGAATCCCTGGCCTCGGCAACATAAAATTCCTGAAATTTCTTACGGTGGCAGGGTGCCAAGAGTTAGCTAAGCTCGATGGTCTAGAGAAACTAGGATGTATAAGGGAGTTGAGCATATCATCGTGTGATTCCCTTGAATTATTAGACTTACCAAAGTCAAATCAATTGAATGCGTTGAAAGTGGAATCATGCAAGTCGTTGAAAGTGGAATCATCTCAGCCTCAAAAATGTTGAGGCATTTGAGTCTTATGGGGTGCAAAAAGTTACATGTGGTGGAGGGACTCGGAGAATTAGAATCATTGGAGCATCTAAACATGAGAGACTCTATAGCCATTGAAAATTTACCAAATTTGTCAAAATTAGGGAAACTCAAGGGATTGGTTTTGGCTGGGTGTAAGAAACTTGGAGAGCTTCAAGGACTAGATGTATTACAATCACTAAAGAGAGTTGACGTAGGACATTCACCATCTCTATATCTGTACAGCGAGAAATGGCCACACGTTCCATGGGCAGAGCTTCCCAGGTACCCTTCTCTCCCTCTCTCTTGACTTTGTTAAAATCTCTTCTATGATTAAGCAGTGTTTTGCTTGTGGACGATTAAATATATTAAGCTTCTTTATGCTTCATATTTTATTTTTCCTTTTTTTTCTTTTTTTTTTTTTAATTCCAAGATAGTAATTCTTGCATTCGTTTCAAAGGTTACTTTATGAATATGGACCTATTGGGGATTAATCCTTAGTTGTACACTTCTTTGTAGTATCGAATGAAACTGATTATGCAACATGCAAGATGAAAAGGCATGGTTCTTGAACCCGTCATAACAAAATTTTCTAATAATTTATATGATAATGGTTTCGATCCAACTTTTTTAGACCTATTTAAGAAGAATCGATTATTTTGAAGGAAGTATTAGAAAAGGAATTGCGGAAGAATGGGAGAGAAAATAAGCAATTAGCATGAAAAATTACTATTTCATCAAACTTTTTGTCACGCCTAAGCTTCTTAATCATAAGATAAGGTGTGATCACAGTTAAACCGCATCTAATGTATGGGATGCCATCTGCTTTGTATGGTCTTTTTAGTAAGATTTTATATGACTAGATTTTTGCTTCTCTTAGTGACATAAATTATATTGTAGTTAAGCAATGTAAGAAATGAATATTTTAATGTTAATAGTTTTGATCATTTTTTTTTGGGAAAAGAAAAAAAAATGCAAAAATACAAAAAATCCTAAAAATATTGTTTCTGAGAAAATATTCTTAAAAATATGATACTGAAAATTGTTTCTTTCATTTTAAACTAAAATTATCTTTTCAATCAGGTGAAATTGCTTCTTTAAGATGCGATTTCACTTGAGTCAAGATGAAATTGCCTTGACTCAGGTGAAATCGCCTTTTAAAGAAGTGATTTCATATGTCATATCTTTGAAAATATTTTTTTAAGAGTGAAATTTGTGTAATTTTGATTTTTGCATTTTTTTTTCCTTTTCTCCATTTTTTTTACACATATAATGTGAATGTATCGATAATTAGTAATAGTCTAGAGCTAGAAGCTACTATATATCATTAGTATACATAGTTCCTATTCATTAAACATATTAATGAAAAGGAAGCATAATAATACATAACCCTAAAAAATATTGCTTCATTAGACATAGAGAACTGATTGTTCCAATGAAGCTATTTCTTTTACAAAAGCCTAATGAATAGATTTACAACTCCTGAAGCTAGCTCATCATATTAATCTTCCCTCAGCTTCTCTTTTCTTTGTCCTATATTCCGATATTTTTCCTGGCATTTAAATTGAAGTCTTTTCAAAGCTTAAGAAATTCAATTAAGTGTAATATGTCAAGGGATAAGAATCATACTTTAATAACCAATGAATACAAGGTTTATTAGCGTGAACCAAATGATATATAGACAATATCGTCTAGTCTATGGTGAAATTAGAGACTTAACTCCACTTTGATATCGATTTTGAGGAGTTTTTTACTTTTAACCAATAGCAACAATAGCACACCATCATTGAACCTAAGTTTATGCAATTAGACCATTTATGTACATTAATGGGCCATTTTTTATTGGTAGATTCGACTAGCTTTCAATATGTGACCTTCTCCTCCCATTATTTAGTTTAACAAGACAAATTTATTAGGGTTAAGTTCAATTTAGTTCAGTTTAAGGGTGACCAAATAATATAGTACTTCACAAGGTATCATTATAAATTATAATACTTAAGTCACACCAATCAGGTAGACTCAATTACCACCATCAGAGCAAGCATGGTCGCTTTATGAGCATAAATAAACTACTCGCAACCAACAAACACAAGGGAGTACAATAACTGACAATTCCTTATGAAAACATTAAAGTTACTGTGAAGTAGATCGACTTACTCCAGATATGTGTTGCCGATGGTCTCTTGATATCGATGTATTGTTTCTATATAATATTTCTTATTCAGTTTATGCTATGAAGGATAAGGTTGAGGTCTTAATTTTATAATAAGTGAGACCTATGATTATAAGTAGAGGTTTTTAAACACTCATTTATTGAGTGCTGATCTGATAGGACCGCAACATGGTGATTTTTGGTCATAATTTTTTTTTTTTCAACTAAGTTATACAACTTTGGGAAGAGAGAATTTGACGGTTTATCCTAATGAGAAACTAGCAGTAAACTATTAGTGATACCATTAGGTAATAATGGTTTTGGCTTGATCATAGTATTAATTTTATAAAATTTATATGAAAAATTTACATAAGGATTAAATTTTACATTACTACCATATGGTGACTTGCCTCTTAAATCATTGTTATATATATATATATATATATAGTGAAAGGTTATAATATGATTGGCATATTAGGTTACTAATTATATATCCTTGTATCTTAGCATTATAATAACGGTTAAATATTGTATTAATATTGCCCCTTTTTGTAATTTCACATTTTAGCTAAATTAGTATGTATAAATATGCATACACATGAGGCATAGGCCAATATTATATTATTATCTTAGTTATAGAGATAATAGCGGTCATTTTCAAGTTTTATTTATTCTTATGTGACATCAGAAGGGAACAAAAAAAAAATTATGAGCAAGACTTTTACACTGGATTGTTTATTATATAGCCATTACAAGGTAATGTTTTCTGAAGCTGCTATGAGAGATGATAGGTAACGATACTTACCTACGTTTGTCTGTCTTTTACTTTCTTCGTGCTTTTTCTTTACGTTTTTTGCACAATTACTAATACAATTAAATTCCTTCTATTAAAAAATTACGGCTAATTGAAAAAGTTGCTAGGAGATGCTACGGTTCATCGCAGGACCATCTAAACCATGATTTATCCGTTAAGATCATGTGAGTTAATATAATAAAAAATTTAATGATCAAAATCATGGGCTGGATTGGTCTCTCTTAAAAGGTAAATATAATCATAAAATTTTTCTTGTCTATTATACCAATAATAATAACTAGATGGATATGCATATGTGATGCGTGTGTTTAAAATAAAAGAGATAAAATATAATGCTTTTTTTTTTTTTTTTGGGTAATGAAAATATAATATATGTTAAAAATGTAAACTTTCCGATTTCTACACCTTGATTTACTAAAATCAGTCTTATTACCTAAAGTGGAGAGCCCGACGTATAAGAATGTAAAAATTGTCATAGTGAAGAAAATTTATTCGTCTATGGGAGTTAACTTTCAAGTTTTTGTTAAATAAGAGGTAAACTTTTAATTTGAAGGGCAATTATATGAATTACCGATGAGAAGTTAATTTTTTTTTTTTAAAGTGTGATGCTAAAATTAACCTATTGTGCTTCAATAATATAGATGGATAATTACACTATCAATATTGCTAAAGTTTTATTTTATTGTACCTAACGTTAACAAATCATGACCCTCATAATATTTGATATATTAACATTATCATTACAATGAATAGGGAGTATTGAAAAACTTATTGTCTAATCACTTGTATTTAATGGGATGGTTTATATAGTATTGCTAATGATACAATCTAGAAAGTCTTTTAAAAGGAAGTTTTAAAATATTTAAATTTATGTGATTAGTCTTTTGTTCTACTTGTAATTTTCTTTAAAAATATATTTTGTCTTATTATTTTTTTTTTATTGTTAACAAAACTTATAATAATATTAATGTCAATTTCTTAATAACCAAATAATTTGATTTCAATTAACATAATCAAGATTGCTGTAATGAAATAACATAAATATTAGTCTCTACGAGCTAAAAGAGGTTCAAATTCCCTCTTCTTTATGTTATAATATGTAATGTAAGTTGACTATAAAAAATTTGTATTAAAATATTTATCCTAATAAAAGAGTAAAAAGTTTTTTTTTTTTTTTAACCCTCTTGCAAAGTATCTTAGGCAGTGCAATCATATCTTAAAAAAATTTAACTAAACATTGGAAAGTGCATTTTTATGCACTTTTTAGCGAAATTCTTTTGTGCAATCATGCACTAAAATTGTAATAGCAAACTGATTTCTTAATGATCGATTCCAATACTATCATTAATAGAGGAAGTTTCACTTCCCAAATGCATGATTTTGTACTGTCATCCTGTTATAATTTTAGATATTAGTTAGATAAGTTAGTGAAAGTAGCAATTATTAGGATTAGTAAGTTAATGAATATAGTAAATGGTTGTAATCAATAAAATTTATTAGGAAATTAATTATTATATGAAATATTATAAACAGCAATTGTAAAAACAAAAGGATTGTCATTCCATTCATAGTCAAATTTAAGAACTATTATTCTATCGCTCTCTCTTCTTTCTCTTTTAAATTGTGTTAAAGTATCGCGTAACTCATTCATACAAATAAGGAAAAAAATTGAAATTATCTTTAATTCGAATCAAAAGATAAACTCTTAAAAATTTAAGAGAGAAGGAAGAGAGAGTTATAAAACAATAACTCTTAAATTTGATTATGAATAAAATAATAATTCTTTGGCTTTTACAATTGTTATTTATAATATTTCCTATGCTAACTAATTTTCGAATAAATTTTATTGACTACAACCATTTACTATCTTCATTAACTAACCAATCTTAATAATTACAATTTTCAATAACTTATTTAACTAATATCTAAAATCATAATACAATCCCACAATACATGTGCTCAATTTGTAGGAATCAAAGCAATCCAGATATTCAGTACATGTTAATTTGATTCAATGATATCACCGTAAAATAATATAAGTTGAGTTTCGTGCTTTTATTTTGCATGCAAGTATAGTTTGCTTTTCTTTTATGTGAAAGCTTTTTTTTTTTTTTTCTTTCTCGCAAATAACCAACAGGTTTAACCCCTTTCCCCGAAGATTTTGTCCATGAAAAATTGCCTCTCACATGTGGTATAAAGTGTAAGTCAGTGGAAATTTTAGCTTAATAATAAAAATAAATAAATAAATAAATGATGACGATGTAGATATTAATAGATATAAATAAAGGAAGCAAACCATGTGCGAAAAAATCTTTTAATTTAACTCTAAAAGTGTGATTTGATCTTATCTCATTAAAATATTTTAAAAATGCCTAAATAAATAAATACCACTCAAATCACAGCTAAATCTCTATAGAGTTGCAAAAAGGTAGAGAAACTTTTTGGGCTTTACCGACACTTTGGGTTTACTTGCTATATATCTGAAGGATTTTCAATGGCAAAACTACAATTTGGAAGTTTAAAGGGTTTATAGCCTAGAGTGTTATAGTTTATTATGTGTCTCAATCAGGTACTGACACATTAAGACATTTAGAACCTGCATTAAACACATAAAACCACAAAATCATAATGAATCTACCAACTTACACTCTAATTTTTCAAAAATGACTCATCTCCATAACAATAGAATCATAAAAATATTTGAACTCTTAGTATTGAATGTAAAATGATCATGGAAATGAATATAGAATAATCACAAAATCATAATGAATCTAACAACTTACAGTCTAATTTTTCAAGAATGACACATCTCCATGACAATAGAATGATAAAAAATATTTGAACTCTTAGTATTGAATGTAAAATGATTATGGAAATGAATATGGAATAATTCTTTGAAGTTGTTTGTCTCATAGGAAAGAAATTGCCATAACCTTTACTAATTAATTCATATTTAATTATGTAATTAAATTGAATGATTAAGCTTAATAATACAACAAGACAATGAGGCTGCTTTGAATTAAAGAGTACCATAGAATATAAAGGGTCTTTAGAATTATTGATGGCATTGGAATATTAAAATTTTGGTTTCAAAAGTTACGATAGTAAAGAAGTGGTGGAGTGTAAAGTGAGATAATGCATAGTAAGGAAGCATTACCTCAAGAGCAATATATGTCAATTGACTTTAAAAAAAATTATATAATTATAAATTATATAAAAAAATCATCAAAATACTTTTTATTCTAATATATCGCATCTTCAAGATGTAATACTAAAATTTATATCTCGTAATTATATCATATCTTTAAAATATGATAAAGATACAAATATACATATGCAACATTGATGCAAATGCATTAAGATGCAACATATATATTTTATTAGCAATAAATATGGCGTACAGTTGGGACACAAAAAATGATGGAATTGCTATGGATTATATCTCTACTTTACCCTTTTTTTCAATTTTACAATTGAACTTTAACTTGACCTATTATACACTTTATTGAATATATATTTATCACAATATATACTTGGGTTATCTCTTACTATCCCAGTTAGTCCACTGAACCCTATCAACTAATGGACATATGCCACTTGTGTTTTTATTTCCTGGTAAGTCATTCTTTTTTCTACTTGGTATCCATATTGAGTAAGAAGACAATCCACATTAGAGTATTAACTTGAGAAAGAATGATTGGGTAAAGTATAACTACTATGTATACTTTATAAAGTTTATACCATTATAAAGACATAGTTATAATGGAACCACTTGTGTTTTTATAATGATTGGGTAAAGTATAACTCTAATGGTAATAAAGGTATAAAGACATAGTAGTCATTCTATTTGACTCCATACAATTATATAGTTTCTGGAAGTTAAAATCTATGGAAATTTGTAATTTTTAAATTAGTGAAGGATAGAGGTAGTTTTGCGTAAAGGAAAAGAAAAAGTATGATCAAGGTGATTGTAATTTATGAGTGTAGAATATTCCGACTTCGTTATCATTACTCTTCAATATATAAAATATATATATATATATATATTTTATCTTATATGACATTATACATATTTGGGTAGGTCCCAACTAAATAATAGTCATCACATCACAGCTACATTTGCTTTTAAATTTTTAAAATTTGTTATCCTTTTCACTTATATCTTAGAATGGAATCTACATTTGTATCACTAAGGTGCTTGTAATTTATGAGTGTAGAAAAAGACTAATGCTATTGATGTTATCAAATATCTTGAGAAAATATGGTAAAGAAAATACAAAAGCCCTTAACAAAGTCAACCTAATTTACACTCATGATTTCAAGCTCATTCTTAGCTAGACATTCGAAGAGTATATGAAGGTTTATCTTCTCACAAATCTCTAACTTTAAGTGGATTTTATGGGTTCTCTTTCTGTTATCGTACCTTCAATTTAAATATATGATATTTTTAATGGCCAACTAAATATAGAACGTTGAGTGTATTTATTTGTTATGTTGGAAGCCAACGTTGTAATTACAATTTAAGTATTATGATTTATGGAAACGTAATATCCAAGTAAGATTTTTCAATTTAAAAATGAATCCCGTCCAGTGCTTCATCCCTTAGCACAGACGAATTTTATTGTTTTATAGGGTTTTATGGAGTGCACACTCATTTTCATATGTTTTGTTTCTCCAGATCATATGTATTTGACGAGTTAGAACTTAAAGTATTCCTCAGCGTCAGGGGTCAAGATGTCTCCGACTCTCTGTTCACCAACCATGGTGTAAATGACTTCATAGATGATGGACAATGCCTACTTGAATCCATAAATCAGTCAAAGATATCTATGCCCATCTTCTCTAAAGGCTATGCTTCCAGCGTCCGATGCCTCCAGGAATTGGCTCATATGGTAAAATGCAAGAATAGTAGGAATCAGTCAATTCTGCCCATTTTCTTTGATGTAGCGCCTGAACAAGTTATAGAGCAATCTGGGAGTTATGAGGAGGCATTTAAGCAACATGTGAAGTGCTACGACGACACGGTAATTGAGGAGTGGAGGACGGCTCTTAGAGAGATCGGAGCCTTGAAGGGATGTGAATGGCACCATGTAGATGATGGGTATGTGTCCGTTGAAACTCCCAATGTCTGTTTGATTTTCTTTTTAATTTAAGGTCTTATTAACGAGCTATATATAGAAAAAAAAAGAAAAAACAAGCCTCTTTCTACTGAAACCTGACTCCTATTATGTCTATTCTTTTGGTTTGTGACGACGTTCAACTCAAATGGGATCGTGCAGGGACAAGGGAAAAATGCTAATGGGCGTACTTTCCAATGTACTGAAAAACTTGGCAAGTTCTTATTCTGAACTACGTGAAGGCGTGATAGGGATTGAAGCACATGTGAAGGAAGTCACGAAATTGTTAGACACCGATGCCAGCGATTTTCGAATGGTTGTAATCCATGGCACCACAGGCGTTGGCAAAACTACTCTTGCCAAGGTCATCTATAACCAACTTAAAGAACGTTTTGCTTACCATAGCTTCCTTGCAGACATAAGAGAATCGTCATTGCAAAATCGAGGTATTGAAGAGCTGCAAAGTAGACTCTTGTTAGACATCCTAAGACATAATAATTCAAAAGAGTTAGAGTTTGCTAGTGTTGAGGAAGGAATCAATGCAATCAGTAAACATGTCGACAAAAAAGTTCTCATTGTTACTGACGATGTTGACCAAAGAGATCAGCTTAAAGCCCTACTTCCGTACAATGGTCAGTTTGCACAAGGAAGTAGGATCATCGTTACAACCAGAAAAAAGGAAGCTTTGGATATGTATCCAGTGGGAGGAACTTACGAGCTCAATGAACTGCGGTTGAGTAATGCCCTTGATCTTTTTCACAAGCATGCATATATCCCGAGGACGTCACCACCTGGTCTCATAAATCCGGCTCGTGAGATAGTATTGTTATGTGGAAGACTTCCTTTAACAATAAAAGTCATAGGCTCTCTCTTAAGGCGTCAATATATGGAAAGGTGTGTTCAACAAGAGGAAAGTTGGGAGGCTATGGTGACAAAATTAAAAGACCTACCTCAAAACAATGTTCAATCCAAGTTGAGGATAAGTTATGAAGAATTAAGTCACAGGGAACAGCAAATATTTCTTGACATAGCATGCTTCTGCATTGGAATAGATCGGAGGATTGCACGCCATATGTGGGAAGGCGACAGGTGTTATGAATTAGGTCGTTGGTGGCTAGATGCAAACCAGGTTATACGAAAACTCGAGTCATTGTACCTTGTAAGATTTGGTGGTAGTAATGAATTGTGGATGCATGATCAGCTTAGAGAACTTGCCAGAGAAATCTTACGACAGGAAAGCAACACCATAACGAGTAAGAGGAGGAGGTTACGGAGTAGTGAAGAAGCCATGGTAGTACTCAATAACGAGCAGGTATGAAGTTATATATATTTCTATTTTTTCCTTCCCCTTGTTTCCATCTCTCAGTATAACAAACTAGATCGATTCCTTTGCAAGGAACAAGGAACAAATAGAATTGAATCTATTTGCCTTGATAATGAAACTGGATCGGAGGAGTGCTGCTTTAGGAGTGAACAATTCGGATTGCTGCCTAATCTCAGATTCCTTCAACTAAATAAAGCCAATGTTGTGGGAGATTTCGATTTCCTTCTTTCCAACCTCAAATGGCTCCGTTGGCGTCATTGCCCTAACGAGTTTTTGGCAACCAATTTATACCTTAAAAAGCTTGTTATTCTTAAATTAACAGAGGGTAATATTACAGACAACTGGGGAGGTTGGAGCTTTGTGCAGGTATAGTAGTTCCTCTTTTCCCTGCTTAATGTTTATACCCAATTGAATAATTTTGTTAGAAGTCATTTTTTCGTTTTCATAGATGTCGGTCCGTCTGAGAGTTCTCATCCTCAAATCTTGCCGAAGATTGACGAAGACACCAAATTTTTCTACATTCCCATTGTTGGAGAGATTGATTCTTGACGATTGTACAAGCTTAAATGAGATTGATCCATCAATTGGAAGTCTCAAATATCTGGAATTCTTAAGCGTGAAAGGTTGTTCAAGGCTTGAGGCATTGCCTCAAGGGTTGAGTTCCCTGGTGCAATTAAGGGAGCTTCACGTTAATGGAACCCGCGTAAAGGAAATGCCCGCTTTAAGAAGACTGAAAATGCTGAGTGCTAGGAAATGTGAGTCCTTGTTGCAGATTCCAGATTCTGTCAGTGATTGGACTTGGCTTAATGAATTGTTGTTGGATGATAGTGGGGTCTGTAGATTACCAGATTCAATTGGAGCTTTGCAGTACCTCGCGCGGTTGTCTCTGAATGGCTGCAGATCATTAATAGAACTACCAAACTCCATTGGACATTTATATAACTTGTGGAAACTCAACTTGTCACACACTAGTATTCATGCCTTACCGGATTCCATTGGGCAGTTAAATGGGCTGAAGAAACTTGACTTGTCATACAGTAGCATTCATGCCTTACCTGATTCCATTGGAGAACTGAAAAATCTTGAAGGGCTTAATATGTGCGGGAGCAACGTAAAGTGTCTTCCGAGAAACCTTGGAAAGTTGGAGAAGCTTCGAGTTATAGATGTGTCCAACTGTAGGAACTTAACTGGAGAAATAATTGTAGACCCGATGAGGCTATTCTCTCTAAAGGACTTCATTATGGATGGCACCAATATCACACTTCCACCAAGCATTAGTGGGCTTCTGCATCTCCAATTACTTAACTGGGCTGAATGTTATGAGCCTTGATTTGCAACTTACCGTACTATATGTTGTTTTTTCTTTTTCCCCCGAAGTAGATCTTTTTGAATTAATGAATTTAGAAATGGCGCTATTACTTGAAAAGACCTTTTATTTGATTTGATGTATGTGTTTATGTATATAGATATTCATGATGCATAGCAAATAATACATGTTATGTAAAAGTACACATGATGTGTAATCACTAATCCGATTCAAATATATGAATAGTGGGTAATTACTTAAAATTTCACTATTTATATTACCAAATGTCTAATTATAACTGCTAATTATATACTGTTTCTTTTACACATAACATATACTATCTATTAAATTTTTTTTTCCTTTTTTCTTAATGTTAATAGTTATCAATTATCATATCAAAAAAATCAACATAAAGGCATTTTTGCAATTATGAAAAGACTTCTTGGAATTTAAATGTATAATGTCAAAAACGTCAAAAGAATTGATAACTGGTTGCAACGAATTGAATTTCAAGTCGTAAAATAGAATCTTCCACGTATAAACCTTAGTATATATTAATGTAAAAAACTCATGGTATGTGTTGTTAGTGAATTTTAAGAATTGGAAATGTCTTGCAAAAGAAACGAAGAAAGCTTGGTACCTAAGCCAGTCCTATGCCGCTATTCTAATATCTAAGTTAATAAGTAAGGATGAGAAGTAAAAGAGAGAGATCAAAGTTATCAAATATTTCGATTAGAGTTTCTTTTCCATATTTATAAGAGATTGTTATATCTAAAGAAGCAATTACTAGAATAACTGTTAGGACATATGAAAGCTTCTTGATTAAACACAATCCCTAAAATGCAGAGAGAGCAAGTGGTTATGTAACATAATCGTGCTTATGATAATGGTTAGCGGCATAAACTTGAATTCAAATTAGGAACAAATCTGTGTTACTGGGCGGGATGTCGAGAATATCAACTACTCGACGACATGTCGAGAATGTAGTTCTCTAAGCCTATTGGCAGCCGAATGGACAAGTAAGTAAAGTAAGTGATATTTTAATTAACGACTCTTGTCAAACTGAGTTGATGAAAACTAACTATTAACATTTGCTCCTTGACTCCCGTATTCGAGAATTCAACAAAAGGAGTAATACATAATTCGCTAGAGGCCGAGTTGAGAGCAGTTCTTTAAGTGCTGAGTGAGATGGGAAGCAAGACGGTTCGCATCCTAATTGAAAAGTCACAACTTTCAAATTCCCACTTATTTAAGAAACCAAAAAGTAGGAGGTATGACACTCATCGCTTCAGTCATCATTACGCCGTAGGCTTAATAACTGTCAAAAAGTTGTCAACTGTCGAATTTATGTCTCGAAACACGTGTTAACAAATCCATTCCACTATCAAATTAGCGCATCATTACTGCTAGAAACAAATTTGTAGTTATAAGGGTAAGTTGTTCGTATGTAAAGCACTGTTCACAATCAAAATACATTTCTCTAGTTGCATCTCAAACTTTCATTTGCTTTCTCGTCTTCAATCTTACATCCTTCAACTCTTGTGATATCATTACTTATAACCATTCAGGTATGGTTTGTAACGTAATCTGTTGACTCATCCTTTTGCATTCAAAAGTAATCGAATCTGAGGCTAATTCTTCCCCCCCCCCAAAAGAAGAATAAGGTGGCATGTTATTTTGGTAGCTTGACCAACAGTATTAAGAATAGGTAGGATAAACTCACTTGGATTAACGAGCTCGTAGTGGATAATTATCTTGAAGACAAAGAAGGGAGATCTCCAGCAAAATATTTGTACACTAATATAGTCTACTTTCGTAACTCTCTAGATGGAACCGCCAGTAGTACCGACAAGGTTCTTGTCACTAAATATAACCATTACTGGTAAGATCTTCCTAATACGTGGAATCTTAGGAGGTCGAGAGAGGAGGAAAGGGTATGTTTCCTAAGAGAGCACGAATTCTACATATACCTAAGATACTTGAATTTTGGGTTACGCTTCCCTTTCTCGGCATTTGTGAAGAGCTTTTTCAACTACTTTCGTATTGTATCAAGTATATTCTTACCAAATACATACTGGCTACTGATCGCGTTTGAGATAGTTTGTGAAGAAGTCGAAGTTAGGGCTACACCTTAACTATTATGATATTACTTCACCATTAAGAGACAACCTGATGGTTGGTATTTTGCTGTTGCAAGGCATGAGCAAAAGTTCATAGATGGGTTGGAGTCCAAGATCTATAAGTGGTATAATAAATTCGTGTCAATTATGTCAAACTAAGAGATGGATTTCTGGATATAATGGACATAACTAATTCGTACAAAGGACATTGAACTGATGCCAAATGATGCCACAGTTGTGAAGAAAATTTAAGAGAGGAGGAACAAAATATTCTTTTGTGATGCTGAAAAAATCATAAGGTGTTTTGAAAGTGGAGAGCCGATTTTTTCCTAAAAGGAAGGTATGCTGACAAGTTACTACTATGCCGAGTATAGCTACAAGAGAAAAGTCATTATCGTGACTTGAGGGAGAGAATTGTTGCCTTTAAGCATTACTTAGCAAGGAATACGCAAGTTCATTTTCTTTCCTTTATGTTGATATTAACATGCTTGCTTGTATTACAAATATAAGTGCTGGTGAGGTAAATTCTGTCAAGCTATTGGATCAAGCCAAGGCCAAGAAATTGAAGTTGATAAGCGGGCTACTACTGCAACTGCTACCACTATCGTAACTTGCTGTGAAGAAATTAACAAAGGACACAACCAAGCAAGCTGTAACATAGAAGAAAGCCTCCCAACCAGCCGAGAAAAGGAAAGAGGGAACGAAGGCAGTGTTGGTCGAGGTCTCTCCTCCTGGGGAGCCTCCTGTTCAATATGTTAAAGATTTTCAACTGGCCAATGAGTTGAGACAAGATGGCCGAGAGATCAAACACCAGAGTAAAGTCAAAACTACCATTGCCGCAAAAGGGTTGTCGTAGATGGTGGGGGCAACGCCAAGTGCCAATAAGAGACCAAGGAAGGAACTTGCCAACTAACCACCTACCAAAAGGTCTAAAGGCTTAGACGAGAGGATAAAAGAGGTGATGTACAACAAAGCTCTCAGCATTAGCAGTGCTAAATTCGTCCTTAATAGGGAGGTTGGCAAGTACTATGTCCCATGCTATAGCCAAAAAATTTTGGATATCGACTCGACCTTGGGAGATAGAACAAAACCCTTAGCCTTAATGAAAAGAATTATTCTTCCTAAGGATAAAGATTTTGTGAAGAAGGACGTTAAAGGGGTCAGTAATTTCAATAAAGCCTATATCGTAGCCAAGTTGTATGATGTAAGTAGCCATAACAATGCTTTTTAACCGTTAAATTTGTTTAAGTTACTGACATTGTTTTTTCTTAGATAAGTAGCCATATTCTGACGGTTTTGGATGAGGCTAATAAAGAAACAAAGAAGGTAATATCCATTATAATATTATGTATTCTGCCGAGTTAATTCTTATGTTCATTGTTCCAAACAAAATTGTTGTAGAAAATTGAGAGCGCATACAATGCCTCCAAAGCTCAAACTATTGCTGTTCAAAATGTGAGGATAAGAGCCGAAATGGAGGTAGGAAAGCTCCAAGAAGACCTTGCTGCCAAAAAGTTGACACATGCCTTAGCTGCCGATGAAGTCTCGAGTCTGAAGGCCAAGGTTAAGGAGTAATACAAAGAGTCCGAAGGCCTAAAGTAGGAGCTATAGAAAAAGAAAGAAGAGTGCTGGGGGTTAGGTCAAACTCTTTGCATGATGAGCGATGAGGAGGATAAGCTGAGAATGCAAATCAAAGAGTTAGAAACCAACAACGAGAGGTTACAAAGTCGTGTTGTCCAGTTGGAGGAGATTGTGAGGAGAGGACCTTTTGTGGAAAAGGCATTGGACATAGTCACTCCCAGTTGGTAGTACAAGAGACTCTTGTGGAAGAAGTTGTTGGAAGGGGTCTAGGCGATGAGAGAGAAGATCCTAAAGCTTTACCCCAATTATGATCTTTTGAGCCTAGATTTCACTGATGTCGACGACAAAGTTAGCAATTGTGATGAGGGCGATGACAGCAAGTTAGGTGTCGAGATGATTATGAAGGGTGATAATGAAGCTTATAGTAGAGATCCCAAGGAAGCTGGAGAACATCTATTGGAAGAAATCCCCTAAGGGAAAAAAGAAAACTCCACTTACCATAAGACCCTAAGCGTGAAGAAAGAAGGTCACTGGAAAGAAGCTTCAGCCTTCGATCCAAAAATTACTTTTACTCCACTTAAGAATAGGCCATAGTATTGTCTTTGTATTGCTCGCACATTATGTTCTTAAAATATGTCGAGTACTTATAAGAGTATACTAATGAATGAAAAGTACCTTTATTTCTAGTACATTTTATTTCATGCATGGTTGTTCTCCAACTATTTATTTCGTGCACCACTATTTCCTGTCATGTTCAGTTTTTATCACCATGGCATGTTTTATTTCACAAGTCTAATTTATACGGCATGTTTTATTTTACATGCTCAATTTGTATGTTTCTATAGACATTGTCTGTTAGCTATTTAAGGCATGGACTAGCTATATAATTCGGTTGTAGGATTAATTTTTGTAGTTCGTTAACCGCAATAGGCTTAAATTTACGTTAGTTTGTTCACCATACAGTCTTGAACTCATTAACTCGGTAATCATAAATAGATCAAGAGACAAAATAAGACTTCAAACAATTTTCATAAAAAAGTAGTCTTACAAGCAAGTAGATTGTCACCTTATGAACAAGTGGAGATGAACATCATCCGAACAATCAATTGAAATATAATTTCAAATTTTCGACATTCTAAGCTCAAGGGATATTAGATCCATCCAACTTTCTCAATTGATAGGCTTCCTCACCAACGACCTTCCAGGCCTTGACAGGATCTTCCCAATTTTTGCCAAGTTTACCAAAGAAAATTCCTCGATATCATTCTCAACATTCTCTATGTCGAATGACTTGCCTTCCGAACGGCTTTCAACTTGAAATACTTCCTCTTGTCTTAAGACCCTTAGGTGTAAAGACCTTGCTAGTTGCTAATCCCCTCTACACACGCTGACTTCTATGGGAGTAAGGAACTTAGCTTTAAGATGTGCAATTAAAGGAAAAATACCAAATAAGTGCTGACACGACCATCTTATGATCATGTTGTATAGTGACCAACATTTGACTATAAGGAAACCAACTTTATCCTCTGTAATGTGTTTGTCGTCACCAATCTGTATCGACAAAAAAATTACTTCGACTACTTTGACAAGTTGGTTATTTAAGGCATACAGATCATACTTATATGAGCTTAGCTATGCTTTGATCTTGAGTCTCATTTGGTCAAACGCATGCTAAAAAATAATATTGGTCAAACTTCTTGTGTTAACAAGAATTTTCTTAACCTCAGAGTTGGTGACTCTTGCCCTGATAACAAGTGCATCATCATACAGCCTTTAGATGCCTTCAAAGTCTTCCTTTGCGAAAGAAATTGTATTGTTGATCCTGAATTTCTTTCCTTAAATGTTGTAGACGTAATTTTTGGTGTTAGTCTTGCTCGAAGAGCTTAACTAGCCAATAGTAGGTCCATCGACAATGGTATTAATCACCTTATTGGGTGCTCTACTAGAATTTGTATCCCTTGCATCTCTCTTGGCCATGGTTAGCCGAGTGACATTCTCTTGTTCCTCACGTCTCCTATGAGATGTTCTCTCAATACTCTCGACATTGTGTGTTAAGAACTTTCATAGATGCCCACATTGGATCGTATCTTCAATCGCATTCTTAAGTTGAATGCATTTGTCTATGTTGTAACCTTTATCGTGATGGAAATCGCAATACTTATTAAACTCCTTCCTTAAGGATTTTCCTCTCATTCTTTCCGGCCATTAGAGAACACCTTTCTACCTACGTACCTCCATCAAAATGTTCGAAATTGGACGATTGATGGGCGTATAGGACGAATATGTCGGAATCCTTGGTTTCTTTCTCTTTACATTCGAACTTTAGTCTTCATCTATGCCGAGTTTGTCCTTTGCACTTTTCTTTCTGTCATCTTTCTTATCTCTGCTTTGATTAGCCTCTCTCCTAGCTTTTATGTTATCTTCTTGATGAATATATGAGGTGGCCTTAGCCTTGAACTTAGTGAAAATTCTTCACTTGTTCTTTGCGAGAGACTTAAAAAAGCCTCCATGAGGCTTAACTCCGTCAATTATGGCATTGGCTACGCTCATATCTAATTCTAGGATCTAAACTATCTCATCCATAAACTTAGCTAGATAGTCTCTAATTGACTCATCTGATCTTTGTCTGATTGTGTTGAGGATTGAGGAATCCTTAACAGGAAATTTGCTTGCAATGAAGTATTGAAGAAATACTTCTGCTAGTTAGTTGAAACAAGATATGGTGTTTGGTTTCAAATCTTTGAACCATGTGCTAGTTGCATTCCTTAAAGTCGAGGGAAAGGCTTACAGGCTACGGCATCACTCAAACCATGCAACTTGGTTAACGTACAGTAGTACTCTAAGTAGTCTTTGGGGTCCTTTGTCCCGTCATAAGTTTCAAACTATGGTAACTTGATATGCTGAGGTATCACCTCCTCCAAAATCTCTAGAACAAATGGACTCTTCTTGATTTGGTATTGCTTACTCACTACAACAAGGGTGTTGACATGAGAGGGTCTCGCATGATGCACCCACTGCAGTTGCTTGACTTTGTCATTCTTTTTTAAAGCAGGAGTTGAAGGTCTTGTTGCGACTTCGGCTTGCTTTTTTGGTAACTTAAGTAAATAAATTGAATCATCACTATTATCAGCATTGTGACGACCATGTTCTTTGTTCTAATTTAGATGAATACTATTATGAAGGAGGTTAAGGATATGTTCATGTTTTTTTGTTTAACTCCGAGTTTTCCTTAGCCAAATTAGGACAAAGTTGCTCAAGTCTAGCTAGTCGCTCGTCAATATGCCAACTTACTCCTTTAGGGTGTTGGGAGGAAGTGCCAGCACCTACACTCTTGGTCATTTGAGTTTTAGCCATGTGGGTGTGTTTAAGAAAAAACAGACGGCGCCAAATATTGTTGTTGAATTTTGGGAGTTGAAAATATCTTGCAAAAGAAAGGAAGAAAGCTTGGTATTGGAGTCGATTTAATATGGCTACTCCGATACTTAAGTTAGTAAGCAGGGATAAGAAGTAAAAGAGAAAGGTTAAAGTTATTAGATGTTTTTTACAAAGTTTCTTTCTCGTATTTATAGGAGATTGTCATATCTAAAGGAGCAGTTATCAAAATAACTATCAAGACACGTAAAAGTTTTTTAATTAGACACATTACTTGAAATGTAGGGAAAGCAAGTGGTTATATAATATAATCGGGTACTTGTAATAACGGTCTATGCCATGAATTTGAATTCAAATTCAAATCAAGAATGAATTTATGTTACTCGGCAGGATACTAAGAATGTCAACTACTTGGCGACATGTCGAGAATGTAGTTCTCCCAACCTATCGGCAGTTGAGTAGACGAGTGAGTAAAGTAAGTGAGATTTTAACTAACGACCCTTGTCAAGTCGAATGGACAAAAATTGGCTATCAATAGTATGTTTCCTTTTTTTTTTTTATTTTTAATATTCAAGAAATGACCTACTAAGATAATGAAACCTTTTTCTTTCTTTTAAAAAAAAAGAAAGGTCACTTGCTTTATGTACTTTTTATAAATATTAGACATGCCACTGACTATAAATTGTAATAAATTGCTTTTTTCAACTTAAACACTTTCAACCCTTAATATTTTGGATAAAATCCATTGAACACTGGTGTACTTTTAAAATATATCAGACCATCCTTTGAACTTTTATTTTGACCGTTAACTGAACTTATAAAAAATGGTCCAATCATATAACTTTGATGACTTTCCGATTAAATGGCAATTGAAAATCCTAGATGATATTATGATTTGTCTATATTTCTATGTGTAAAGATATTAAAAAATCCATTCTTTTCCTCTAATAATCTCAATCATTAGAGAAGAAAATAAGACAAAACGACAATAATGAACTAAGCAACAATAAAGGTCTAGGTGTTATACAAAGAATTGTTTAGTTGATAACAGATGGATAAGAAAAAACCAAAACTGGTGAAAGAAAGAGGACAACATTCTTCTAATACAACACGATTTGCTAGAGCATCCATGGTTCAACTTCTGTAGAACCACGTACAAATGGTAGGGCAATAAGAAACTACTTTTCAATTGATCTAGGCAAATGAATAATTATTAAAATATGCACATCATAGTGTTGTGAAAAAATGATTTTGAAATGAAAATGTGTAATGTTCCTCACCATTTATTTAAATAATTTGGGTTCTTAAAGAGAAATGAATAGATATTTACGCCTAATAACATATAAATATCTTGACCAAAAAGAAAATGACAAATCATAACTCTCTTTTAGGATTTCTTGTTGCTATATGAGAAAGAAATTAGAATGGTATAATTAGATATTTTTAAAAAGTTCAATGGTTTTAATAAATACAATAAAAGTTTAATGGTCCATATGATATTTTTAAAAGTATAGTTGTGCTCCATGGATTTTATCCATTAATTTTGAACGTCAATAATAACTATAATATTGAGCTTAATGAGTTGCTTAATTTTTCAAATTAAAATGTTGAAGATATAAAAACCAATAGGCATGACAAGCTTATTAAGGTCATATATTGTGTTAGTTTTATCAATGTTATTAAATCCAGACCAAAAGGTTGACTCCGGAGTGAGAAAAAGTTAAGGATTGAGAGGTTCAATCAAGGTTGAACCAAAATTAAATTGAGATTAATAAAAATATTATAATATAATTTATATTTATTTATTAAGTAATAAAAATTACTTATTTCCTTAAGAATTAAAAGTTAAAAGCTTTTTATAGCTTATTTTTTGTTTTTCTTTAATCTATATATTTTTTAAGACAATTGATGTATTTTCTAGAAAATATAAAATATATATATATATATATATATTAACCTAAAAAAACTCGATAACTTCTTATAAAAACCAAATTAGACCTATTGAATCAATTCATTGTACCAAATCAAAGTTAATGAGGATAAAGAGATGACTCAAATATAGAGAGGTCAGGTCCAACTAAGTTGAATCAAGGGGTTAATCCAAGTCTAACAACACTAGGTTTTATTAAAAGAGTCATAATTCTTTTTAAATGTGTATTATGTGTTAAACCTATTTGTGTTTTACCAATTGTGTCCTCAACATTTTATCCTTCGGTAAAAGGGAGAATTTATTAGTGTATTTGAGTTTTGCTAAGTCGCTCCTTCACATAAAACATCAAACAACCTTCCAGGTGTAGTGTTTACAAAATAACAATCTAAGAAAACATCTATAGAATGCAACAAATTGTTTCAAAAAATTATTTAAAAGATAACAATTAATAACTCAGCGATACCCTTTTCAACATTTTTTTAAAATCTTCAATGAATTAATCACTTTATTGAAAAGATTTGCTACGAGCTTAATAAAACCATAGAGGTTTAGCTAGATCTCTGTAAGGATCGATTTTGAACTATGAATTGATCCGTCAGGCCGTCAAACCATCCGAGTCCACCTTAGGTAGGCCTCAACTAATGGTTGAACCATAGGATTTTAAGAGTTTATGTGGTTTAAAGTTGCAAACCCACCGAGTTAGGCGGGTCATAAATTGATACATCATCTATCGATTCAAGCTCGATTTAAAAAAAAAAAAAATTGGAGTTCCAATTTTGATTGCAAATTTGCATTAGCCATTATTATTTAATTTTGTAATATAACATCGCTCGAATCAAATAAATTAATTCGAGATCTTAAAAGAAGTTGTTTTGAAAATAAATTTTTTAGTTCATAGGCAACAAAATATAAAAACAAAAATGAAGTAGATTAGGAAAATTCTACAAAAGATTGGGGAATAAAAAAAAAAAAAGAAAAAATTCTACAAAAGAAAAAAAATAGTTCAGGGGTAAGTGAACCAACCCAAACAAATCTTAGTTTATCTTTTTACCGGCTCATAAACCGAAGGTTAGTAGACCGGTTTGATCTAGTGAACATGTCTAGGTTTAAGAGTTAAAGTATACTTTTATAAAGCTTTATAAATCAATTGATTAAAAGGAAAAAAAAAAGGGTTTACAACTTCTTACGACCTTGGGAAAATGAAAACAGGTTTTTATATTAAAAAAAAAAAAACCTTCAAATACTGTTAAAACTGATATAATCATAAAAATATCCTATTTTAATCTGTATCTTTTTAAGACAGGATTTATATTATCTTGAAAGACACAATCAACGACAACAGGTGGGACTCACAATAGATGAGAAAACAAAGCTCTCCAAATCATCTCTCTCTCTCTCTCTCTCTCTCTCTCTGCCCCTCTCTATCTTGCACTTTACAGCCTGTTTATCCACTGGAGAGCTGTCCAAGATGTGTGGATCGGTCGATGGTTAAGAGAATTTGATACATGCGTTGAGAGATTGCCCTAGTGTTAAGAACTTTTAATATAACTGTGATAGTGCTTTTACAACAACAATCTTTCTTCTCAATGTTGGCTCGATCAATGGCTGAAGGCGAATCAATAGTCAAAAGAAAGGAATTATCCAAAACAAATCCACCGTGGGATTGTTTCTTTTCTTTTGCAATATGGGGTTGTAGATTGGTAGGAATGATGGGGTCTTCATAAAGAACCGACAAACCCTGAACATTATTCACAGATCCATGTTAAAAATTTACGATCCGCAGAATCATGTGTAATGCATATAAAAATAAAATACATAAGCAGCATCCAAAATTTACCCAATTAGATGTTTGTGCTTGATGGGCAGTACAATAGGTTTTAGGTAATGGAGATGTTCTGTTTACAGTGATGATAGTTAGAAGCATTCCTAATATTACTTTTCGATGGGCTTGATTTATCATTTGTCAGCTTAGTTTAGAAAAAGGGTCTAACTGGGTATGTTTTATTGGTTTATTTTGACCAATTGACTGTCGAGGTTTTGTATTCATCATCTTCCTCTCACCAATTCAAACTTCCAGCTGTTTCTTTTATTTTGTAGGACTTGCTAGATTAAAATCACACAGAGAACCTCCAATGCATTTTGCATTGTTATACTTGTTAATAATGCTCACCATGTCAGCATTTTTCCGTTTGAGAGGAGAGGAAAGGAAACTTCTGCGATTCCAGCATAGAAGAGAAGGAAATTTTTTTTTTTGGTAATTTCACTATTTACTTTTTCTTGTGTGTGTGTGTTTTTCCTGAATTAGTATTTTGTTGCCCACTTGAAGTCAACAGGTGTTCTGCAGTCTTATGTTCGGCTCGTTTAGCTACTAAAACTTCAACAAATTTACATCGCTTTTAGGACTAAATTCCATAGCTCTTATAAGGTTATTAATTTGTCGTAAGTTTCATAGCTGATTTTCTTTTTAGCTTTTTATGATAATTATTATTGTTGGTAATTAATTAAATTTTCCGAACGGGAAGTGGGATGTATTTGACATCTACAAATCAATTATTCAACACGATATTTTCTAATAGCCTATGCCTTTCATTCGCTTGGAATTTTCCAAAATGGAAAAAACTTTCTATGATACCGTCTGTGTTGTTGATGGATTTGGTCCCGTCACACTAATAATTGCTACGATATTTCCAATAAACTTTATTTAATTATTTTAGTATTTCCCATCAATGTTGTAGTGCGGATTCCATCTATTGAAATTCCATACTTTTCCAGTAAGAAAATTCCACTATATTCCATAAATTATTTTTTGTAGAGAACGAGAGGAGGACGAAAGAGAGATGATAGAAATGTGAAAGAGAGAGGGTACTTTACCGATACAAGAAGTAAGCTGTAAATACAATTGAAATAAACCAACGATCGACATTCATTGATTACAAACAGAGGGTTCAAAATTAAGCGAGCCCGTAGATGTTCCAAAATGGCTACCATTTGCCGTAATTAATCTCTTACAGGTCCTTTCTCCGTTAGCACCTAGTCCTAGATATTGGGAGTGATCTCGAGATGGTGTTTCCCTCTTCATTGCGGCGGCGAGTTCTTGCTGGATTATTTCATACTTGTGTAGCCATACGAGACGCATTTAGAATTTGCATTTTATACTATTGGATCTTATAAAAGATGTTACAGTTGTTTATTTCTCGATGTGGGATTTAAAAGCTACTAATGTTCACTTGGTGAAATCATCGTCTATCATCAGGCTTTTTGCCAATGCTATAGGTTTCAATTGCCATGTTGTAGTATTTATTTAATTTAGTTCATAATATTACATGAATGTAGCATGACGAAAAACATCAAGGATTATCAAAGATAGAGTCAGTGAAATATGCACAGAAGAGAAGAAATAGTTAACCAAGCGACTGGGTGAATTATACCATAGAAGAAAATCATGTAAATCATATCTTAATTATTGCTTGAAATAATTTTCTGACCATCATGCCTCTCCCTACTAACTATAGTTAACGTGATATAAAGAACTATGGTACCGTAGAACTACATGCACGTAACTTGCAATTATTAAGCTACCTGATTAGAGCCTGATGATGGAGGTCAAGGTCATGTTGAAGGTCCTAGGTCATATGCTCGGATGCAGTCGCATTTTTCGTTATGATGACCTTAAAACACGTTCAACTTGTCCCTAGATCCCTCATGCCACCATTTACTACTCAAAGGCATCCTTTCATATAGATAACAAGAATGGATAGATGGAAGATACCATCGCCCAGCAGAAGCAAGTACTTGTGCAGTTTATAGCACAAACAGTAACAAATATCTTACCTACGGTAACAGTGGTACTTACAACTACCATCTATAACGCTACTTTGTAATAATCTTATCATACCTTATACCTTGTAATACCTTATACTTGATCCCATAAGTTTCACTATGTACTATAAGACTCAAAGTAGGTTCAAAGTAAAATTTTTTACAATTTACTCCCATAAGGAAAGATATCGGTATAATGTTTGCTCTAAAAATTTTTAGATAATAATAATGAATGAAAAATAATATTTTTTTTTTCTACCTGTATTTTCAATATTCTACCAATCATGTAGGCAGCCTAGACCAAAGATAATTACCATGGCGAGTGACTAAGCAATCTTAAGCCATTAGTCATGCCATTGACACTATAGCCTGCTTATATATGTATAACTGTGAATGTGAAAGTATCTTTCGTTGGGCAAAAGTCAAGTAGGGAATATAAGAAAAGTAATAAAGAAATAAGAAAAGATGAAAAGAATCTATTTATATAAAAAAAAATCCTTAAAATGCTTAAAATATCGCCTAAAAGATGAAAAGGGCTAGTAATGAGCTTTAAAGGACATTTTGTAAGCCTAAAATGATATCAATCGGACGTGTTTAAGATACTTTGCTATAGTACCGAAAAAATCAATCCTTAAAAACATATATTAATAAGAAAATTTCTTTTTAGATAAAAAATTACATCCGGTTAAGCTCGTTAAAAAAACTGCCTAACTTATCATATTTACGTGAAAAAGCTTGTGCTTGTAAATGCCTACTTAATCTTGTAGAGAATTTGCTCTCCAAAGCTCTTTTGAAAATGTTAATGAGCTCCATATATTGAAAATTTATTTAAAAATTTTAATATTATAAAAGATTCAACTGAAAATTTTACAGGTTTTACGCTATATCTTATATTATATTGGTGTTTAATAATACAAATTTTTGAGTAATTTCAAAGTACCATAGAATATATTCCGGTTCCATAAAGAAGAATCAACTCTAACTACTGACTCAATCTTCATTCTAACCATTACTCCCTCCTTCTCCTTCCCTTCGTCGTCATCGTTATTATTACACAAAGCATATGGCCATGGTCCTAGTCAATTACACAACCCAATTGATTTCCACACCAACCATAACGCATTCCCATTAGGGTGCAGTCGCAATGCCGCGATCCTAGTCTTTCTTTTTGGCTCTATTCCATTCTTTACCCTAGGTCCAACAGTGATAGCCACAATCTCTGGCAGATGGATCGTAGAGATGGATTCTATACTTTGTTTATTTGGCTCATTAACTCTGTGGACTCGCTTTAATGTCGAAAGCTGTCTTTTGGATTTATCATGTGGACTTGTTATAATTTCATGTTATGTTGTATACCTTTGGTAAACGGTTGTTTTAAGAGCAAAAGTGAAGTGAAATGAAACGGTAATAGATAGACTATACAGGGATAATGGAGTAAGTTTGTGTAATTATCTTTTAAATCTTGTAACGCAGAAGATGAAATGTAATGAATAACTAAGCCTATAAATACTAATTTATCCTTTTCAATCTCTTGATCAAATAAATTCTAGTTAATGTTGATAAAATATTCATCATCAAAACCTTGTAAATCAATACTAATTCTCTCCTCCAATCCATAGTACTTTACTTAACATGAGGTATTATAAATTATTTGGCTAAAATTGTCTGGTCCTGTTGCTTTCTTTTGTGGAATCATGTCGTCCAGAGATATTTTTCGTTTTGAGACGGGCGGTCCAACTTCATTTTGATTTGGGCCGTGCAAGTTGCTTCCTTCGACAATAAAATTGAATTCTGCCAATTGTAATGAAGACATGGGATTGTGAGAACCATAAACACAATCACCGCCCCATGATTTTCCTTATGGTATAGACAAAATAAAAATTGATAATATTACTCAGCTAGAAATTCAAGCTCGACCCTTTTTCTTTTTCTTTTTATTTTTTTTTATTTTTTATTTTTTTTAAGAGGGGATAATAAATCCTAGCTATCCTAATAAAATAACGGTGTAAGGTGTTCGTCCATATGAAGTAGAAGACATTGCTGAGCTCAACTTTAAAACTGGAGATTTTAGCTTATATCAATTAAGAAATTAAGTTACTTCCATCCCACTTCAATTATTCTGCCAGCTCTTTAATCCATAATTTTAATGTTGATTTGTAATATATATATATATATATTAGATAGATGGCCAAAAATTCGTATCTTGACATTGTAAATGGTCGACCACAAAAGCCACTAAAGAAAGCTTCAAGGTTTTGGCTTCTTCGGCAGTCCCATTCTTCCAGCTTTAAGGATTCAAATTCAATAATGTCTTTCTAGAGGTTGACTGACATGTAAATTTGATACTTCCCTTCTTCTAATTGATATTGTGTATATGATTTGATTATATCATAAATCACTTGGCAGTAATACTTAAGGTTGGAGAAGAGGCAAAAAAAAAAATGGATGTTTCAACAAGGGTAAAACTAAGATGAAAAAGAAAGAAGAAGATATTTCAATTTCCAACCAATAGAAAGCCATTAAATTAACACCATTCCTTTCATTTTCAAACATCTTAAAACTCTTCAGGCAAAAAAAGGAAAAAAAATTGTCTTGTATTACTCTTTACTTCTTTATAAATTTCAATAAAAAGAACTATAAACTTTGTAAATAATATTGATATTTCATTTTTTCAAAAACCTACACTTATTTCACTACTTTTATCTATCAGGATAATGACATGAGATAAATGACATATTATCGCTATATCTTGTTAGCACTATTATTTTTATTTAAATATTGCATATCAAATAACTAAAGTTAATAAAAAATTAAAATAAATTCATAAAAATTAAAAAGGAAAAATGCTAAAACTTTTCTTTAAAAAATATATCACGTCACATATATATAATAATTAAATAAATTTAATAAAAGTTCAAAAAATAAAAAGATGATGTTAAATGAAAAAATAATAAAATTGAGCCTCTGCTCATGATGGAACTCAATCCTGCCGCTAGTTATGATGTGTAGAACATTTTATGCCATGTGAATCTTAAAGTTTTTAAATTCTTGAAAAGTTTTGTTGCCACGTTGAAAATTAGGAGAATCAAATAAACGTATTTGAATCGGCTTAAAAATATAACCTCCAGGCTCCACATGAATGATAAAAGAATTCCATGAATTAAAAGCTGCTTAATATAATTGTCTCTAGTTGCTTCCACCGTGAATTCTACATCACTGAAGCTTCACGTTTGCTAGTTGTCGTGAAAAAATATTTTCGAGCTGCTTTGATCCCTTGATTAAATGAGATATTGCTATATCTACCTGCTTGAATATTTGAAGAACAACGACAAGTTTAATTACTTGAAAACTGCTGAATCATGTCATCAATATATCCCAACAACTTTTTTTTCAAACACTATATAATATATTGGCAAAAAAAAAATACTTTATATAATATATGCAAAGTGATATATTTTTAAAGAGAAGTTTTAAAATGTTTTTTCTTCTTTTTATAATTTTTTTGAATTTATGTTAGTTATTTTATACATAATATTTAAATAAAAATATTAATAATATTGATGAAACAATGACTTGATGAAGGCACATCATCATTTGTGCCACATCTACATCCTAGTAGACAAAAGCAAGGGGTACAAAAGTGTAGGCTTTTGAAAAATAGGGTGTGAGTATTATTTACAAAATTTATAGGGATGGTTAATGTAATTTATTCAAAGATATAATTTTAATAAAGATCTAATTAACATGTTTACAACATATTAAGAACTAAAAGGAAAACTAATTACAACTCAAAAGCCAATTGTTGTTGTTGAAAAAGCATTAACACATAATGCCCAAAATGTTTTGCACTATTTTATATCTATATTTTTTGTACAATGTACCATTATAACCAAAATTTTATATATTCATTTTACTATTTAGAATGTACCTTCAAGTTGGTCACCACTCACAAGACTTAAAATCCCAACAATAGAACTAGATTTGGATACAGTTTGGGTCGTAACCATAAGAAAGCCTAAAACCAACCTCACCAAAGAGTAAACTTGAATATCCGGCAGAAGGGAAAAAAAAAAAAAAAAATTGCAAGCCCAACTTTGCATCCGTAATCATAGGAATTTTCAAGGAATTTTTACAAAGTTCGTGACTGTTTTGGGACGTTTAGGCCACAAACTGTCTTCTGACACCTTAAGGTGGAGCAACTCCATCTTCATCGTCGTCATTGTTGCGACCGTTGTTGGGCACCTCACCTAGGACGCCTCTGAGTGTTTCCGACTTAAACAAGTGATAGAATGAAAGGAAGGGAAACATTTCAATTAATCTCTAAATGTCCAAGGTATGCCCCATTGACTTCTAGACTAACATAGTGATCTTCCTGAATATATTTGATGTAAGTAGCTATTTATTACACAATTAGCATGTGAAGTGGCCTGAAGGGATGCTGGAAAATTAATTCTGATGCCGATGATATTTTTCTTTACCTAAATTTAATGAAGACGTACTACTTAATAGACTTGATCGTTTGGGCGACAAAAAGAAAAAAAAAAAAAAGGATAGACTTGATCATGGGTAGAGCATGATAATTATTGTACCATCTTAAGTCTAAATAAAATATGTACAACTATTGATAAGATGGTACGTACGCAACATAATATATAAACTACTAACCAAACTATTAGTTCATAGGCTTAAACCTTACCTAATGGATCTAATACAAATAAACCAATCAAGTTTCTTACCTAGTAGGATGGCTAATGACAATATCCTACTAATGCAAGAACTCGTACATAGTTTTAAAACAAAAAAGAGGAATCAAGGAAACATGATGTTAAAAATAGACATTGAAAAGGCTTTTAATAAAGTAGAATGGGATTTCATAATTCGTACGCTCCAAGCCCTTCTCTTCCTAAATGAGTGGATACAACTAATAGCATCCTATCTCTCAACTACATAAATGCAAGTTTTATTAAATGGTTCAATGTTAGAAACTTTGATCCTTTTAAGGGGTATTAGGTAAGGTGATCCAGTCTCATCATATGCTTGGAAATCTTAAGTAGGTTCATCAACAACAAAGTTCAAGAAAAACAATGGAAACCAATTAAAATTAGAGGCTAAAAACTAGCTATATCCCACCTTCTTTTTGCAAATGACATTGTTCTCTTATCTATAGTAGATCATGATTTATGATTTAACTGTTACAATACAAAATACCCTCAATCAATTTGAAGCATGGTCAGGTCTTAGAGTTAATATGGCCAAATTAGTCATATAGTTATCTAGAAATGTTAAGGAAGACTCTAAGAGTGCTATAACATCACTACTAAAATTAAAGTAAGCTAAAGGAATTGGTAAATACCTTGGAGTCAAGCTTAATAAGGGTTACAACTAAAATCTATTGACAAGATACGATAGAGAAAATATAGCAAGAACGAACAGGGTAAAGGGGAAGAATGCTTAGTAATGCAAGGAAATGTGTGCTGATATAACCGGTTTTGTAATCAATACCCAACTATTACATGCAAACATCAGTTATTCATGCTAAAATATTAAATCTCATTAATCAAATAGCTAGGAATTTTCTTTGGAAGGGACATGAGAATAATAGAAAGAAGTCTTAGATATCTTGGTCAAAAGTATGTAGGCCAAGATAGCATAGTAGCTTAAGATTTAGTAATCTATAACTAAGAAAAAAAGCAAAATGAAACATGCATGGGTTTTCATCTAAAATAAAACCCCATCGAGTAAACTATATCATAGCAAAAATCGAAATTATACTATAGGTTATGAGCTACTAACCACACCATATTCCTCCCCCATATGGAGGAGTTTAGTTAGAGGCATGAAATGGCTGTGTAATCACTAGAGAATGCTCTTGGGGAATGGGAAACAAACTAATTTCTAGTTTGATAAGTTGTTTAATGGTACAACCATCCGATCCTTTATTCAAGGGCTTATGGGAAAAAAACGAAGAAGATTTGACTGTTGTAAAGGCATTAAAGTCTTTGAATGAATGGAATGCTCCTCATAAGATTTGAAGTCTCGAACCTAATATATCAAAGATTTGGCCTTTTGTGCTATTTCAACAGACTGCAAATTAATTGAAAATTTACCAGATTTCTCAATGTTAGGGAGACTTAAAGAATTGCTCTTAGCTGGTTGTAAGAAGCTTAAAGACCTTCAAGGACTAGAGGAATTGAAATCACTAAGGAAAGTTGACATAGGACATTCCCCATTCTTATATCACCATGCTGAGAAATGGCCCCACCTTCCATGGAGGGAACTTCCAAGGTATCTCTCTCTTTATATGTATGTAGAATTTATTCTAAGTAACATGAAAGATCTCCTCCATACTGGTTTGCGGTCTAAGCATGTAGACTGCTAAATATATTATATTCAGCTTCTTTTACACTTCATCATTTTATTTTTTTTAATCCATTTTTTGGGCCATTTCCTGGTAAAAAATCTTGATTTCATTTCAACTTTACCTTAGAAACTTAATGAATTTAAAAGTATGAAAAACACATAAATGATATATAGTTGAAAGAACATTATTATCAATTACTACAAACAAATAACCCAAAAAAAAGTTTAGTTTAATTTTAGGAAAAAACAACTCAAATGTTCTCCTTTCTTTGTGTAAGTTTAGACAAGCTAGAAATTTAGAATGCATTTTCTTTTGTCTGAGAACTATGCGAAACTTGCAGGTTAGAGTTGTTTTTATTCCCCCCACACCACCCCTACACCCACCTACCCCTTCAAATTATCAAGAGTGCTGGAATAATGATATGGCCATGTGAGCAAGTGATCTTTTTGGAACTTAGAACTATTGCCAATTGGAGTTAAGGGGAAGTAAATAATTTCTGGCTATCAAATTCCTCATATCTACCATGTTAAAGTGTTTGAGAGTTTTCAGTGTTACATATTTATATGATTCAAAAAACATTAAATTAGTTGGCCCCAAAAAAAAAAAAAGGAAAAGAAAACACTAAACCAATCACGAAATAAACAAAAAGAGTCCTGGTGAAAAGTTACTAGAGATGGTTATCTATGATAATAAAGTAGGAAGCCTCACTTTTGGTATCTTATATAGTTATATCATCTAAGCATTCTAAAACTTTACTTGAATTAATAATTATATAGTTATATTATTATCATTATCATTATTATTATTATTATAAGAAAAGGAATCCTCTCTTCAATTTTACGGTTCCTTCTCATTTCTTATTTTACTTTTGTTCCTTTGTGCCCATCTTTTTACTCACTTATTTTCCCTGAATTTGCAACTATAAATTTACACTCTTGTTTTTCTCGATTTATCCCTACAAGTTTGATCATTGGTTGAAATAATAAGAAGACAAATTGGCATCACCAGATGTTATAGGATTGTTTAAGTTTTTAAGTAATCTTAACCAATTTGTAAATCAAAGAAAGTAAGAAAGTCAAAATTGGGAGGATCCATTTCCTGATTTGTTATTTTCCTACACTATGATTTTCCTCTTTTCCCTTCTCTTCCAACCCCCTCTTTCTCCCTTCAATATTCTCTCTTCTTTTGATGCTTGTCAAAGTTTTAACCCCTTTCGTATTGAAAGTTTAAATACCGTAACTTATCTGTTTATATTGTTGAGTGAAAATAATTTATTTTACTCCATAATATATATCACACATAGTTTTTGAAAGTTAAAACGTAGGGAAGTGTATAAGTTTCAAATATTGTGAAGGGTAGAAGAAGTTTCTCATAACACAGATAAAAATTATTTAGTATGAGAAACTAAAGAGTAACGAGGAAGGCTAGAATTATAGAATTGTTGGATTTTTGATAGTTAGTGTTAAATATATAATAGCTTTGCGTTTTCATTATGATATTATATATTCTAGTATATTAGATGGTAGTTTCTAACTAAATATCAGTTGTCACTGCTTTCAAGTTATAGAATTTCCTATCGCTTTTTTTACATATCTGTTTGCTCCAGGAACTAGGATCACTATTACAGCTAGAAACAAGGAAGCACTGGATATGTATCAAGTGGGAAGAACTTACGAGCTCAATGAATTTCGGTTTAGTGATGCCCTTGAACTTTTCCGCATGCATGCACTTGAACAGCGTTCACCACCACCTGGGTTTAGAACTTTGTCTAATGTGATAGTATCGTTATGTGGAGGACTTCCTTTAACAGTGAGGGTCATAGGCTCTAACTTACGTGCGCAAAGCAAGTTAAAGTGGGAGTTTACACTAAAAAAATTAAGGAAAACGCCTTGTAACGATATTCAATCCAATTTGAGGATATGGTATGATGCATTAAATCATAAGGAACAAGAAGTATTTCTTGACGTGGCGAGCTTTTTCAATGGAACGGATTGGAGGGTTGCTCACCACGTGTGGGATGGAGTGATCTCAAATGGATATGGGTTAGCATATCAACTAAATCCTGGAAAACTCAGATCATTTTCATTCCTTTTAGAAACTACTGATGAAAATGAACTATGGATGCGTGATCAGATTAGAGACCTTTGCAAGGAAGTTGTCCGACGGGAAAGCTACAAGGTACTGGGTAAGAGAAGTAGGTTATGGTGTAGTCAAAAAGCAGTTGAAGCCTTCTGCCTTGATTATGGAACTGGAAAGCAGGGTTGCTGCTCTAGAAGCAGACAATTAAGATTGCTGCCTAATCTTAGACTCCTTCAACTAAATGGAGGCAATATTGCCGGAGATTTTAGTTTGCTTCTTTCCAATCTCAAATGTTTGCATTGGCATCATTGCCCTATTGAACTTCTGGCAACCAATTTACATTTAGAAAAGCTTGTTATTCTCGAATTATCAGAGAGTAATATTGAAGATGACTGGAACGGGTGGAGATTTATGCGGGTAATGTAGTGCCTCTTTCTTGTTTATATTTAGTCCAAGTTGAATAATTCACATTGCAAGTCATTTTTACCTCTATTTTTTTTTTTTTCCTTCACAGGTGTCCATCTATCTGAAAGTTCTCATCCTCAAATCTTGCCAGAGATTAACAAAGACACCAAATTTTTCAAAATTCCCAATGTTGGAGATACTAAAATTTGATGATTGTACAAATTTGAACTATGTTGATCCATCAATTGGGAGTCTTCATCATCTGGAATTCTTAAGTGTGAAAGGTTGTTCGAGACTTGAGGGATTGCCTCAAGAGTTGTGTACTGTGCATAAATTAACTGAACTTCACATTGATGGAACCAGTATAAAGGGAATACCCGCTTCTAAAAATTTGCAAATGCTCAGTGCCAGGAGATGCGAGTCCTTGTTGCAGATTCCAGGTGCTATCAGTAATTTGACTAAGCTTGATAGATTAGTATTGGATGACAGTGGAGTCTGCAGATTACCAGATTCAATTGGAACTTTGCATAGACTCGGACGGTTGTCCCTCAATAGCTGCAAAGCATTAAGAGAACTACCAAGCTCCATTGGACAGTTAGATCACTTGTGGGAACTCAACTTGTCACACTCAAGTATTCATGCCTTACCTGATTCCATTAGACAGCTAAAGTCATTGCGTCAACTCAACTTGTCACACACTAGCATCCATGCCTTACCTGATTCCATTGGAGAACTAATAAGTTTGCAGGTGCTTAATATGTCCGGAAGCAACATAGAATATCTTCCAAGTACCCTTGGATTGCTGGAGGGGCTTACAGTCATAGATGTCTCCTACTGTAGGAAGTTAAAGGGAGAAATTGTTCCACAGCCAATGAGACTGTTCTCTCTGAGGGCCTTCAGAGTGGATGGCGCCAATATTACACTTCCACCGAGCATTAGTAGGCTTTTGCATCTCCGAACAATTTGTTTGGGCTGTACGTTATAAGCGTTGAGCTCCATGAATATTTTATATTTCATGTTACATATATATATATATATATATTTTTTACATTTGTAAGAATCATTTTCTTATTTTTTATCATCACCATCATTATTTCAAATTGGTTAACTTAGATAGTCGGGAGATTTTTCTTGAACCGGAAATGCATGATTTGTACATTATAACATTTTGGGTTAATTACAAATAGGTGGAATGTGTTGAAATATATTTATAAACAGATAATCCGAGTTTTTCTTTTTTTGGACAAAGGCATGACTCGTATTTTATAGTTTTTTATCAATAATACTTAAGAGACATGTGGCACACTTTTTATTGGCTGACTTAATAATTAAATAAATTATAGAAATAAATATAATTAAAAAATGCATTAAGTAAATATAAAAAAGAAAAGCGAAAAAGAGATGGTATCCTAAAGGCAATGGTACGTATTTCATTTTATAGTAACACATCTCTTCTGTGGTACTAATTTTTAGAACTACGTGTTGTGTGGAGATAGAAAGCAATCAATCGAACAAAAGGTTGATTAAATGATGGTTGATGCTAGTGCATGAGCAGAAAATTCTTTTTCGCTGAAGCAAGCTTTAGTACAGGAGAAACTGGAGGCCGAAGACTACTCTGGAAGATCAAACAGCAATTTTTTTTTTTTCTCTTCGTATTTACTTAATGCATTTTTAATTATATTTATTTCTATAATTTATTTAATTATTGAATCTACCAAGAACAATGTACCACATGTCCTTAAGAGTCATTAATAAAAAACTATAAAATATAGATCATGTTTTTGTTGTACATCTATTCGCAAAAGTACTATACATATGTGTAATTGTTTTTCCTTTCTCCCTGAAAGAGATCTTTTTAAATTAATAAATTTAGCCGTGGTACTATTACTTCAGAAAACCTTTTATACTTTGTGTATGTTGTATTACTTTCGTTTCATGGATGATTACGTACTGAAAAGAATAGATAAACATTGATTTAATATTAATATTTTCAAAATGCACTGTTAACGTCTAATTAAATGTTTTTCTTGATCGATGACAGTAGTTGTCAGCGATAACATAAAAGCATTTTTGCAATTTAAATGAATTCTTCAACTTTTATACATAATATAGAAACACCGGAGGAGTCGTAGATTATTGCAAAAGGCTTGTGAGTTTTGGAATAGGATCTTCCACAGTAAAATTCACTTGCTTTTATGTCCTTTTCTTAAAATGTTATCTTAATAAAATTTGCAATGAACCATGAACTGCCATGTATCCTTTTCCTCGTTAAATGTATTTTGAAACCTTTATTTTAAACATTAATAATACGTATAATATCAAATTTAACGAGTTTTGTTATTCTTCAAGATATAAAGCATTGAATAAAAGAGGGGATATGGAGTCTTCAGAAAACCCCAGATCACGAATGGCCGGAACTGCTTTGTGCAAATGAGGAGGCACATGTTATTACTCAGGTAACGCTTCCTTGATATTTTTTCTTTTCGTCTTAATATATGTACGTTTTCCACCACGGAAAAAAAAATAAATAAATAAAGATTCGGAATATAAGTATCAAATGTCAATGACTAGTCTTCAAAGATAGGGAAAAGCCATCAACCTTCTATATCATTTTGGTTTTATTAACCGGGTTTTTTGTCAACTGTGTCCTATAATTTTTTTTAGGAATATATTTAAGTTCTATTTTTTTTTTCTTAAAGATAATTAGGTCATAAAAATTGTTTCAAATAATTATTAAAAAATAATGGTTAATAATTATCAGTTCTACTCATTTGACCATTTTTAAAAAAAATTCCAAGACTTATCTGTACTTTTACAAACGATTAATATTTATTTGATAAAGCTATAAGTTTAGGAGTTAAATGCACCTATTAAAAGCCTCAGAAATGAACTGATAAGTCTAGAACTACTTATACTTTCCCTCGTGAATATAATATTAATATTGCTGTCCTCTTGATAAATTAAACTTGGTCAATCCTTTGTCAATACAAATTACAGAGCAGAGATGTTGTTTGCTACATAATATATCAAATCGAGGCTTGGTTAAACATGTCATCATTACTGTATAAAACTGAGTAGATGGCTGCTTGTAATCTGATCCACCGTCTGCCTTGCAAAAAGGGTTAGCATTGGATAAATTTTGAGCAACAATGCAGATGATTTTTTTTAAACTTTAATTTAAATATGGATATATTTATGAATTTATAAATTTTATAAATCATACTCTAAATTGTAATCCCAAAACTTGCAAGTAATTTCCTTAAATTTTAACCTTTCTATAGAAACACATCAAACTTATCAAAACTATTCTAACATCCACTAAGCTTTGAAGTATGTTTTTTTTAGCCGAAAAAGTAACTATTCTTGATCTTGCCAAATCATCAAAGTTAGGAGGTCACCTAAGCCAATATTTAAAGGATTATTTACAACTTACTCTTAATTTTTTTTTTTCATACTAATTTTTATATAGATGCTTTTAATGGTTGTAGATATTCAATTTTTATACCCTTGTAGTTTTAATTTTTATTTTTTAAAGGATTTTAATTCAAAAATATAAAAAATAAAATAAAAATTTGAAAACAATGATAAAAACACAAAAAATGAAAAATTCTTAGAAAAAACGAAGAAATTATAAAAACTTTATATAGAAAAATAAATTTTTAGAAAATAAAATTTTTAAAGTTAAGAGATTTAGTTTTAGCTCATTTCAAGTAACTTTATTTTAAAATACATATAGTTTAACTATAATTTAATCATATTAAATATTAAGGTACATGTTAACAACTTAACAAATAAGCATTTAAGTATTGATATTATGTTAGTTTGATCTCATCATATATACATATGCTTTTTATTTTTTATTTTAGTTAAGCGTGGGAGATTTTTTTTTTCAAAATCTAATTTCAAATCTTATTGAATCTTTTTGTGTTTAAATCATTATTAGAGATAATACAAATCTAAAGATCTATAATATTCAAATCTAATCTAATTTTTATCGATATAAATTTAAATAAATCCAAAAAATTTGATATGACGTGGCATAAAATTAAAAGGGCGCCAACTAAAAACACGAAGCAAACTCTTTTCGTTACCAAACTCTCGGCCACTCAAGGACATACAATCTTGTCCACCGTTCGCCACTGTAATCACAAGCACCCTACACGCAAACTGATAGCTCGGATGCAAAAGGAGATGATTTGGATGGTTCCTAAACCTCACTGACCAGAAGCCTTAGATATATTTCTTAATTTCTCTAATATTTTCCCATAATTCAATAGATTCTCCTTGATCTATTTCTATCTTTCTTGGTCTACTTCACGTCTAGGAGCTTCACAGTAGTAGAACATAGCCCCCACGCAGCAAACACTACTCTTAACTTGACCAACATCAGAGACCCAATTTTCATCAGCGACGACCACTCAATCTCCACTGTGGCACTGAGCACGAACAGCAAACACCGCCGCTCCACAAGCCATGTAAACAGCACTTCATGATCAGGATCACACATTGTGTCCACTTCATTGATCACACACGGCTGCGCAGCAGCTCACGCACGGCCACACGTATAGCAGCCAAATCCCTAGCGACGTCCGAACAACCGACGCACGCTACTCTCAGCCAACGGACGAACCATCCCCATCCTCTCATCACTGACCACACTCAGCTGCAACATCATTGTCCAGCCACGCCAACTTCGGACAGCAACTCCAGTTGTAGACCCCCACGAACAGCAGCTCTACTCTCGCCTGATAACCACTGTTCGCTCAACCCCAATCAGTAGCTGCCCAACGACAGCCACGACCCAATGGCCATCCTTCATCAGACCCACAGCCTCCCAACAGCAAGTCTAGAGACCAAACTCTCCTTCGACATACTCTCCATCCACGCATGGCCACTATCCTAACATCAACTAACTGAGCACTCCACAAACTAACACACCCACACACGCTGAATCACACGCAGCCAACACTCCCTCTCTCGCACACACCGTCCACGCGAGCGACCACCAACACTACAGCCCGACGCTCAGTCTTCAACCAGCCATCGACTCGAACCATCACCGTTGGCCATGACGTCAGTGATATACCCCTATTCTCCAATTGAATACTCATGAAAACATTATTCCCACTCGAAAAATCGGATTGGAAGTTGCTGTGAGAAGTTGGATTGAAGTTGCTGTTGAAGGGAGCGAAGGCCAACCCGCGACCTGCTGGAACCCGATTCGACAATGTTCCGCCCATGTCCAGTTTGAATAGGTCCAGACTTTGCCTTGTTTTGGGTTATTTTAAATTATTTGTTTAATGATTTATTTGGTAGCTGTTTTAACACATATATACAATAATATATATATATATATATATATATCTTAGTTTAGGAAACCTTTTAGCATTAGGTTTTTTAGAATTTCTCATTTAGAAATATTATTTTATAGAAATAAAAATTAATAAAAAAAACCTTTTTAAAAAATTAGGATGTTTTAGAGATTTTTTTATAAAATAAAAATACTTAAAAATTAGGACATCTTTGGAGTTTTCTTTGAATAAACTAAATTAATAACCACGTAAATTCGATCGGTTTTCAAAATTAAAATAAACCAATATACTAAAGTTTTCGGAAAGAACTATAAACATCTCATCTCAACTAATAGATATATAAATACCTCCGTGGCGACATTAAAATCTATAAAAATTTAATTTTTTTATTTATTTATTTTTATTTTTATTTTTTTAAAAACATAAAAAAAGTATAATTTTGAATAATAAGTCTAATTTCAGAAAAGTAATAATGATACCCATAAGGGTTTAATAAGTAGCCCTCGAATTCGGAATTCTTTGACTTTTATCAAATTAAAAATCGATAGCTAAATTGTAATCAATCCATCCAATTGATTACGATTTTTTTTTCTTAATTCTAGTTAGGTAGTGATTCCAAAAGATTTTTTAAAAAGAACTGAAATTTCTCAATTTCTGTAGTTGAAGATTAATATTGAATGAATTAAGACTTAGTATTAGTTAGAAAATGAGAAATCAAATTAAAATAAGAAATCGAAAAATTCAAGCTTGATAATGGTGTTTTTGTAAACCCTAGGAAAAATAGTAGTTGAACCTTAACTCGAGTCCAAGTGTTATAAACTGTACAATAAATCGATAAGGCGAATAATAATAAAAGAAAATGAAGTTTAATAAATGAAATATAACACCGATAACAAAACTTTCGGAATTTATCAAAACCCTAAATCGTTTACTAAAACCTTAAAACTTGTTTATGCATCATTAATCGAAACCGAGCTCAAAATTGCTCGAAACCCTAAAATCATAAACGTAAACCTATAAAATAGTTAAATATTATACAATAGCAATAAAATTATAGTCAAATGTAATTTTCGACTAAATCGACTGTTAGTACGACATTGTAATGAAATTACCATAATAACTTGTAAAAATTATAATTGTAACGGGTACCAGTTAAATTGATAAAATTTCACAGAATTTTGAAAACTAATCTACGAGGAAATTTGATATAATTTATATGATTCGAAAAATTACACATAT
>JAMXBB010000011.1:59648112-59682586 GCA_024138015.1 Lumnitzera littorea | reverse complement strand
TGCATAGTAGATTCAATAGATTGATTGTTTGTGACTTGGAATGATCACTGATTAAATATGACTTAACTTTTATTCGACTAGAAAAGTTAACTTGGATCATTCATAAATCATGCACTGCATAACTATTTCCGGGCAGTCACATTACACGGAGGTAGCGAGAAGCCATACTTGGGTTGATTATTGAATGTTATTGATTTCATACGATGCATACGTGCGATATGACCTTACCCTCGCCCACGGGATGACTAGGCGTTGGAGGCGCCAACCGCTTGGCTATGGGTCGAGTCCAGAGGCCTTCGTTTAGGGGTGAGTGAGAACTGCATGAACCTACTCACAATCATATGTAAAACTCGTTTTGATAAAGTTGGTAATGGATGTACCATTACATTTTAAATACGAAACGCAGAGTTTCGTTATGAAATAAATTCTAATATGATACCCGAATCTGACTGTACTGAGGAATCTCCAACCCTGACTTCGGAGGGCGTTAAATCTGAGTTACATGTAGTACCTGGTCACCTGCATGTATTTGTTTGGCACACTACTTGTTCATGCATTCATTTGTTTGAACTTAACTGTGGTATAACTTGACTGCTGTATGGTTGAGGGAAAATATCTCACTAAGCTAGTAAGCTTATATCCTTGTAGACTTCTCTTGCAGGCCGACTTATTTGTGGAGTCAGGCCATCGTATGCCCGAGGTTAGCTTTCTATACGGGATCAATGTGGGAGTTGTTTGAGAATAGAGAGTACTTTTGACTAAATGTAGAGTTGAATAACTAATTCTTATATTAGTCTGACTTTAGACATGTTTCAAACGCTATATCTGTAAACTTTTATACACATAAGTTATGTGCTATGTTTTCTATATTATTATTTGTCATGAAATGTTATTGCTTAAGCTTACGCACTCTTGGTAGTTAGTAGTAGTTGCAGCCGTGTATATCGTATAAAAGGGTCGTCAATTGTAAGGGAACTCAATCTACAATCCTTTGTACGGTATACGGCGACTGCCACAATTAGCCCCTTCGGGTCACGACAGTTTTAAACATTTATTAAGGGTAGAAGCAAGAAATTTTTTACACTTTCCTTTGCCATTGGCTTAAGAATTGTCATTTGAAATAGGTTTGAGTAAGCTATGTAAAACCCGATGAAATGAAAAAAGAATAAAATCAAAATAAATAAATAATATGAGTAAAGGTGTGTTTTCATATTACCAAAGTGAACTGGGGATAATTTTATGCACAGCGGAAAGTTCTAAACCCTACTAATAAGACAAAGTAGCCTTTTAGAAACCTTTTTTACACTTAATCACGTGTGCAACACCCTTGGCATAACACTCTTGCATAAAACCTAAGTCAAATGAAGAGTTTTTGCTCGTTCCCATAAGATCAAGATAGGATAGTTCAAGGTGAGATAAGAAAAAAAATCTTTTTATTAAAGGATTTGATCAAATCTCAATTTAAAATTCGTTTATTTAAATTCTTTTTTCTCTATAGGGTAGTGAATAGCAATGTTTCGAGGTTTCTACAACAGGCTTTTGGTGGTGAAGATGCGAGTTCAAATCCCAAAGGTATGTTATGATTATTAATCCCTTGAATGCTTTGTTTTAATCAAAAGTGTTGATTGAATTATAGGGTTTGATTTGAGATTTGATTGTGTAATGATGTACGAAGGTATTTTGAGGAATGTAGGGTTGAGTTCCTATTTAGGAAACACTTAGGTAAGGGGTAGTTTTCAAAAGTGTTGGAAGGGGGTTGGATTGTAGGGGAAAAAACTCTATAATACAAGGAGAAAAACTCTCCTAGAATCTTGGCATCTAGATACTATGCGAAGTAGCATTCGGACACCAAGTTTCGTAACATGTATAGCATGTTTCCCTTTGATTATTGATGTGTTCCAAGCTTGTCTTTCTTTTCCTAAATCTTTCTAAACGTTTTCTAAACTTGAATCTTCACTTAAAATGCTTTACAACTGAATCTATCATTATGGTGATATTAGGCTCTCTAAGCCACACAAGTTGCAAGTATGTAAGGGTTCAGTTGTTAAGTTTAAGGGTGATGCTAGATAACTCTAGAGCCTAAGTAAAAGCATTTTATTTTCATGTGAATAGGTTATGAGGCAACCAGTTCAGAATCCAAGAAATCCATTGAGTTAGGTACGAAGTATTGTTTGTGTTTGTAGGTCTAGTTCATGTTAAATAGACTTAATGACTACTTAGTTTAAATTTAAAGTGTATTATGTGTGCATAGTTGGGACCAAGGGATCAGGAGGACCATTAACCTTAGGGTAGCACCTTAATGATCTTAGTATAATGATGTCCTCATTAGAATCTCACTTTAAAATTATTTTAGTAGATTTAGATGATCCTTTGTTCTTAGTGTATCGAAAGAGACCTAATATCGATACTTATGTGTGTGTGTGTGTGTGAAAGTTATTGTAAACCCCACAACCAATTACTTAGGATTTCGATCGGTTGAAAAATCCGATCGAGCCAAATTATAAGTAAAGCTAGAAATATTAATAAAGTTAGAAATATTAGTAAAATGATCCTATAAGTTTGAATTTAAGAAAATAAGAAATAAAATAAAAGAATATAAAAATTCCAAATTTTAAGTATATAACTCGTTATTTATCGAAAATATGTAAAATGCATTCTGATAATTAACAAATCGCTAAAAATAAATTATATGTATACTAAAAATTATAAAATAACCTACATAATATTTAGGAATATTTATTTGTACTATATATGAATTTATATGTATGTAGAAATATGCGTAATTACTTAAAATATGTGAAATGTGCTAAAATAATACTAAATAATTAAAGAAAATTCATAATTAATTAAGGAAAAATAAATAAAAATTAGAAAAATAAGGAATGATCCAAAATTGGGTCGTGGCAACTGGGGAAAATAAGAAAAAAATTAGCTAATTAAATTAGAACAACACAAAAGTCAAATTGGAAGAAGATAAGGCAATTGTCTAATAAAAATAATACACAATAATTTCCCTAAAACTCTATAAATACTCCAAATTTTTTAGAAGCTCATTTTGGATGTCAGGAAGTTTAGAAAAATAGAGAGAGGCCAAATTAAGAGAAAATTTAGGTTTTACAAAAATCTAGCAAAAGTCTATACAATTAGGGCTTGTAAGGAGAACCCAGACTCGACGAGTAGCTGGGAATGGACGGCCACTACCACCACATGGTAGTGGCAACGCCTAGGTGGGCCAACACATCGATGGCCAAAGCCACCCAAATTGGTAAGTTCAATTTCCAACCCAATTTTATGTAATTTTGTAAAAATAGTTTGTAAAAATAGTAAATATTCTTATAAAATTATGAAACTTGTTATTCTGAAATATTTTTATATGTAGTTTTTAGGAAAAATATCATTTTGATAAAAATATGCCCGTGATATATGACCTTTAAGAAATCATGCAAAATCGAGCATGTTTCAGTTTAAAAATAAATAACCTTAGGAGTATAGATTTAAGGCCAAAATTTTTGTATAGATTAATTAGATAATATAGAATAGTTCTATGAATCCTGTCTTCAAAAATTAATTTTATAAATTTTTAGATAATTTTTAAGCCTTAAAATAAGGCATAAAATGGGTAATTTAGGGTTAATTAAGTAATTAAATAGTTAATTACTAATTTAGTGAATAATTATATGTTTTAGGATGTTGAAATCTGATGAAGTATGATACTTGTAGCATTTAGGGTATTAGATGTAATTATTAGGTTAATCATATAGTAAATAAGTAATAGGGAAAATAATAAATTTTAAGTTAATTTTGTAAATTAGGGTAATTAGGTGTAAAATCTTATTTAGAATTAATTTAGACATTTTGAAATGATAATTGATGTTGGGAGATAGTAATTAGAATGATAAAAATATTAGATGTGTATTATATACATAATAAGTAATAGTACATAATACACAATTATTAGAAATATAATAAATAGAAGATATTAGAATAAAAATTGATATTATAAAAATAATAGGGATATATAATAAATCTGATAGAAAACTTAAATTTATGTAATTATATAAAAAATGTAAAAATTTCTCATATTAGGAGTAAATTCGATATACTAATAAGGATTTAAGTGTATCGGGTGAAATAAAATATTAACTAGGGATAATGATGGTATTTAGGATATCTAGAAGTAATGTGATTAATTTCACATTATGAGTTGAAACGAATTTCTAGGGTTTGGGTATAAAACAGTACTTAGAAATCAAACTAGAACTTAATTTAGAAATCGATACGGAAACTAAACCTGAACTTAACCCTGAACCTAACCCCAAACCTAGAATAATTGTAAAAGATTTGAGAACCTAGATAACTGGATATATTAAACCCTAAACAAAACATAATAATAAGCGTTATAGGATAAAACCAACTTACAATAGTTATATGAAAAACTGAAACGATGTTTGTGTTATAAGGATAATCAGCGATGGCCTAAGCGAGTTGGACCTTGAGTAAGTGATCAAGGAGTTCAGGTAAGTTGGGATTAATACGTTACTGTATTTTGGAGGCTTGAGATTATGCTTGGTTATGCTTGTTAAATAGTTGATTGTGTGCATGTGCTTGATTATGAGTAATGCTATAATTCTGTTTATTATTCTAGCTTGTATTGTATGATTTCAGTGAAATGATTGATCACCCTAAATTAGACCTAATCAAATATACAACCTGTAATAATAATCGGACTTGCATGGCAACCCATTAGGGGAAACCTAGGATTCTCCAGCCAAATACCGACCCCTTTGAAAGGGACAGCGCAGGATTGCATAATGGTCCCTTTTTCATCCTTAGTTGAACTAAGTGGCAGGAGAGGAGGTCGCGACGAGGGTAAATTCAATAGTTCAAAGGTAGTTGTGGGAAGAGCGATGTCTCCATTGCACAAGCCTGGGTTTGGTCGTGAGCTATTGCATTAACAGCAACTCCTCAACTCGGATTAGAGTGAGCGTAATTTCTCTAATCTTATGATGGGCCGGACAACGTTGTACGATGGCATTTGCTTAAACATGTATTACACCTAATAAGTTGATTAATAATCTTATTATATTTATGGTATAGTTTTAACTCCTCCATCCTAACTTACTGAGCTGTAGTTGCTCACATCCCTATAGACGTCGTATAGGTGCTGGCTAAGAAGCGGCTTACAACTACTCTAAAACTAGTAGCTGTTGGACTCTGGGGAGTAAGGAAAAACATTTAAAGAACAAATATATATTTTTAAGATCTAAGCTTTTATTTTAGAATTTTTCACTTTTGAATAATGTAATAATTGAATTATAGTGTTTATATATATTTTCTCACTTTCTTAGGTAAATAATTTATTTAAATTATAAACTGTTTACTTCAAAGCGGGTTAGTCGTGGACGCCTTGTGTAGATCAAGTCTAGGATGATGGTTGTAAGGTCAATTTCTATCTTAGAATGGTTTACACGGCGGGGCCATTACGACTCTGCCACTTTGGGGCATGACAATTATGAAAATTATTATTATTGTGACTATGAGCACAATGATGATGAAACGGGGTTTTATGATTATTACTATGATGATGGGATCAATGCTATTTAGTTTTTGTTTAGACTTTTTCTTTTGGCTAAGTCATGACATAAGACTTTTTAGTTGTTTTTATGTGGTTACTTAGGTTGTGAAAAGTCACATGACATTTCTCTTGTCAGAGTATTTAGTTTTATGCTATCTATTAGATATGGCAAGTATGAAATTTTAGAATTCTATTATCTTGAGATAGTTTTTGTTGAAAAAGGAATTGTTACTCTTTTTCATTGAATAAGAATATTGAGAGGTTGATAGTTCAATAATTATTTGTGCATTATGGATGTTAAAAACATCGTGAATTTTTTATTTAGAGCTTTTACAAGTTATTAATGCATGTTTCTTGTGTGGAGAAGTTAATAGGTTGGTTTAAGATATCTGATGTGTCAACAGGCTATAAAGACATGTGACAAGTTGTAATCTCCCAAGTTCTAGGGCATTACAAGATGTCACAATTTAAAGATAAGTACAATAAGGAAGACTTAACCTTAAATTAAAATAAACAATTACATAAAATTGCTTATGATATACCATTTAACTTTAAATCTACAAACGTGCCACATATCTATTTTATTTAAACTTTGAAGGCTTTTTTAATTGCTATAGAAGTGTCTTAGGTGTTTTATCATTACATTAATACAAGTTTTGTAAAACTTGTTAAGAAAAAAAAAAAAAAGAAGAAAAGAAATAAATAAGAAGAGAAGGAGTTTATTAGATCTTTTAAAATAAGGACAAATAAGTCTTTTGATTCTTTTAAACTCTTCCCACATCCTAAAATCATGTTGCCCTTCTTCTATTCTTCTTTTTTTTTTCGCATTTTGTTCCATCTATACATAGTTATTCTACATTCCAACATCCTTCTTTGAGAAATGCCAATTTTTCTCAAAATTAAGGAAATCGATCAAGAAAGTTCAATCCTTTTCACATTTTTCTCAAGTGAGTACTTGCTTTTCCTTGATTTTCCTTATAAAATCTCATCTTTATTGGTTTTCCCTCAAGTGTGGGCTAGTGCAAGGGTAGTAGCAAGTGGCGATGACGTGTTGTTTTCACTGCTGTGGTTGATGTCGAAGTGATATAGTTGCAACATGGGTTGCTATTGAGGCTGTAGTTGTGTGTACATGTCATCATGCGTATGTGTGTGCACAAGCATCGGTGATTTTAGTCTATTTGTAGTATGTATACATAGTATTGTGATTGTATGTGCGCAAGTGCATTGGAATCTATATGTAAGGGTATGAGGAATGTGTATGTGTGTAAGATTCACATGTAAATGTAAGAACGTGGGTAAGTTATGTGTGAGTATGCTAGTCATTGTGTGTATGTGTGTTATGACATGTGTGAGTGTGTGTATTGTATGTAGTCGTGCTTGTGTATGTATATGTTCAGTTTGTGTATAGGTGTTAATGAGTAAAGGGTATCTGTGTGTAGTATGGGTGAGTTTATGGGTGTTGTATAGTGCATGTAGGGTGTGTTTGTGTAACATTGTGGAGTATTAATATAGTATATATGTTGTTATGTAAATATGTAAATGGGTATGCAAAGCATGTGTATGGAATAACATGTAAGGCTAGTGTGTGTATGTTATGAGCAATATATGTATATTCTAGTGATCAAAAGGTAAAGCAGAGAATATACTAGGTATGTATATATATTAAATTCCAAAAGTCATAGCATAAATCAAAGGGCAAGTAGTGTGTGAAAGTTTAGCTTCAAAAGTTGGAGGATAAGTCAAAGGATGTGTGATATAAGTAATGTGTTGGTGTTCGGTGATTAAGGTACAGGGTAGCGTTGAAGAATAGAATTATTGATTTGAGTAGGAAAGTATCTAATTAAGTTACCTAGTCTTTATTTTTATGAGCAAGCATTAGAAGCCACATAGTATCGGATCTTTTTGAGGTAGAAGCTCTGGGTACGAGATACTTGTTTCAATGCTTATGCATGTTAGGTTAGTATATTAATTAACTTGAATACATATGGCCTAATATATGATTATGTTGCTTGTGCTTGGCTTTGGCCACCATACTGGTAGGTTCTAATTTGATTAGTAAGACATTTAATGATTTTTGTGTGACACTATCCTGAGTGGACTCCCATTAAGATGACTTAGTTAGATTTAGAAAGGCTACTTGAGTGTTAGGAGAATCCAACATAATACTATATGATATTTATATATATTGCTTGTGATTGGTGTCATAAGTTACCTTAAGTCTTGAAATACCAAAACTATACTAATTATTGGAATCAATGAAGGTAACAAACCGATGTTTGATGCACTTAATGTCATATGTAATGCATGTGAATGTGTTAAGGTTTATTCATGCACATGTATATGTATTTTGTACTGGCTATAGCTCACTCCTTCAAGGACTTGTGTCTTTCAGCTACAGGCTCAAGTACTTTAGATAAAACCGATTATTAGTATGATGTTGGGTTTGACTACTACTACTACAATAAAGAGGATGATTGTGACTATTTCGATGATCGAACTGGATTTGTGTAGATGTTAGGACTTGATATTGTAAAGTTAAGATTGTAATTGTTTACTAATTTATGGTGTAAATTGAGTTTATGCTAATACTTATTAGTTAATGTTGGTGGAATTACTTGAGGCTCCCATGGTTTCCTTTATATTAGTTGTTGGAATTGTGAGACTCCTTAGCTAGTTAAGTTAGTAGTTGTGGTTTTTTGTTTCTTTATTTTGGTTGTACAAGTTATGATAGATATTTATTGTACATGGTGGATTAAGTGGTTTATTATACCACTCTTAATTATAAAAGTTGGCATATTTGTATTTAATTATGAAATTTAGACATGCTACAAGTTCTTAGATACGTTAGCATATTAGCCTCTAAGGTTGACACATTACAAAGCTATATTCCCCAATTTTTAGAGCATTACAACTACTTTTGAAATCTTCATCCAAATTTTAGAAAAGGAGTTACACATGCACATTCATAAATGTTTTCACAATATAGTGAATTTTTATTAAAAGAAGCTTGAAGAGAACGATAAAATGGGGTTAAGGACAAATTCATGAATGTGAAGGATACATGTTCTAACAGAAGTTGAATGGACCTATGATTGAAGTTTTTCTTTTTGTTTTTTTTTTTTTCATAGATGATTTTTACATGGATGTGGAGGCTATGTACTCTAATAAGAGGACATGCGATATATAATTTATAGATTCTCTTCTTTCTTCTTTTATTTTTCTCACATTTTTATATTGTTAACATTTTTTGTTTCTTAGTTCATTGATCATGAATACAATTAGCTTAACCATGGTACTATAGTTAAAATTTATTTGTACCACACTATTTGGGTACTGCATTGACAACTTTGATAAACGATTGCTAATTTGAATTTAAATGTATGAAGAGGTACTAAATGATGACTAATTACTATATGAGACATTAGTTATGCAAAGTCTAAGACTGCTCGAGGAAATATATATACAGAATTTTAAATTTATTTTATCAAAAAGAAGAGAAAATAAACCAGAAAAGCTACATTTCTTTTTGTGATGCTTTTACAATTAAGTTATTTTCAAATCTTTATTGCAGCATTTAAATACTAAAACTTTGAAACATGGCTAGTTATTCAAGACTACTATAATATAATGATATGAATACTGATATCCATTGTGATGCACTAGGTTTGATGTCTCCCTCCACTAAAGTTGCATAATTGTTGGAAGAAAAGAAAAAAAAAATTACTAAATTAAGTCTTGAATATATATGAGATTAAGGTAGTTTATTTTAATATTTTATTGCTGCGTAGCATGCTCTTAACAATGTTAGAGTAGCAAAATGGATCTTTAAATTATAGAAATAAAACATTCTATGAAAAATAAAAAAGTAGCGCCCATTCTTGGAGCTTTGAGATGGTTTTTTAAATATAGAAATAAAAATTTACAAAAAAGGAAGATAAAAAAAAAAAAAAGAAAAGAAAACATCTAGGTTAGTAATTGCAATTAGGTCTTAAAACTTTAAAATATTACATAATCAATTTGTAAATGATTACCTCCAAAAGGTTAGTCGAGTGATTAAAGTCTATGAGATATTCATGACAATTTACATGAGGTATTGGATCAAATCCCAATAATAATAAATAAATAATAAATAAAACCCATTAAGAGTAAATTTATAAAGGCTGCTTGGCACTAATTCTTGTGCTAAATACCCTCCTCCCCGCTTAAGTTTGAAAGCACATATCGGTGCTTAAATAAGGCAGGTTTGGGATAGGTCATAGGAATTTAGGACCGATATTGCTACCTCAACAGAATTCTCAAGCCTATCTCTAGCCTTATACCTAAAACCTTTCTTGTTACTTTAATAGGGTACCTATTTTCCAACCAGCGAAATCCGTTTATTTTTTTATTTCTTTTTCTAAAGAATTATTTTTTACTTTGTTATTCATTATATGGGAAATTGATTTGTATTATTTCTATTTATAAAACATGGACAACACAATGAGGACATGTTAAAGAAGTCACGAAAACATATCCTACTACATCTATAATATATTTATATAATACTAAAACATGATGGAGAAGAGAGGATAGATGTAGAGACAAAAGAAGCGGATGAAGATTAGAGAAGGAATTAAGGTTAGGGATGTAGAATGGCAATAAATACATTATTTTTCATTTGTTTATTATTAAGTTATATTATATTATTAATATATTATTTTTATCGAGTAACGAGTCTCCAAACAGGTTTTTCTTAAATTCCAAAACCTATCCATAATCCTAACAAGTTTTTAACCTTATCTCAAAACTCGTTTTAAAACTTTATTAAGTAGTATCCTATAGAGTTTTTAACAAGTCGAGTAATTTATTATAACTCACCCATTCACATCCTTAGTGCTTGCTGACAACTTTGAAAGCTTTTAGCCTGCGTTGGAATGTGGCATTTTTTTTTTTTTTCTTAACCTTTAATTGAATGAAAAGGAGAATGGCTGCTGCACCATTTCATCGCATGGAAATTTCACAAATCAATTCACCTGCAAATTTGATTATGGCATTTGTCTTTTATCGATGCTTACATATCTTTTTCTGTTGATCTGTGGATGCAACATACATGCAAGCATAACACTTCTTTTTGTTTTAATTTATTAAGTTCTTTTTATTTTTTATTTTTTATTTTTATGTAATAATAATTACATTATGAAATATTAATGGAAGAATTTTGCACCATTTAATATATATCTTAAATATTATTTATTTATTATTTGAAAGGTAATAATAATATAAGACCCGTAAAAAAATAAAAATAAAAAATAGTAAGCAACTTCCATTAACTACTCCTTTGTAAAATGGAGAGTTGCTTATAAAAACTGGTAAGTGAAAAGCTTATGTAACAGATTTAAATATCTTCTCTAAACAACTTTTTATAAACACAGCATAGCAAGGCAATAAAATATGATAAGTCGGTGGTAGAACTATTTTCATATAGAGTAGCAGCTTAAAATAAACATTTTTGGTAGGCCAATGAAGTCCCTTCAGGGATGGCTTTATGCATGACCTAGGTAGTGAGCAATGTAACACCCAAAGGTATGGTTGGCTCATTTGCATGCAACAAAAAGCTTTGCTTATTTGTTCAGTTTTTCATTCTATTTTTAATTTTAATTTTCTTTGTTGTAAATTCTTTTTTCTTATACTAACATTTTATCTTAGTGGTGCATGTCATGCCACAAGTAAAAAAAATATGAAATTAACTTGCCTTAAACTATCTTCTTTATCTAAAAGTCCCACAAATTTCCTTAATATTTTATATCAATATTTTATGCTAGTAGGTTTAACGAAAGGAAAGCATATGGAAAATCATTCGTTCTCTTAGGATTCTACTAGTCTCTTTATTAGTCACACTTGGGCATTAATCAATCTAGTAATTGAAAAGCCTAGCGCTTTAACTTTCATTGTGTATTTAGCATGATGCTACTACTTGAAAAGCCTATGAACTATTCCTATAAGTTACTCTAAACTAAAATCTTGTTAAGAGTGAGAATAATTCTAATTGGTCTATAGTGTCCACGTGTAAGCTAATGTGGAATATTGAGTTGAGTGCTATTATAAATAGAGGGAAAACATAGTCTATTGTGAGTGAGTAAATCTAACAGTATAGAGCAAGAGTGTAAAAGTTCAAGTGCTTATGTAATGAGTGTATTGGATTGAACACAACAATAAAAAGTGATTCTTTCAACTCTTTTCTTCTGTGATTACATTTGTTCTAGATACAAAATACTATTGTCCATATTGTCTTCTCTAACATAATGGTGTTAGAGCCACATTGTGTTCAATGTAATTGAGGGAAGAAATGTCCAATGCGACTAGGAACATTGCAGCATTGCTTCCAATGTTGGATGGTAAGAACTATGATCGATGGTGCATCCATATGCAAGTAATACCTAGGTTTCAGGAAGTCTTGGAAATTATTACAACAGGGTATCAAGAACTACTTGAAAATCTTACAAATGCACAAAGAAGTTCATATCAAGAGGCCAAGAAGAAAGATTGTAAGGCATTGTTTTATATTCATCAATGCATTAACTCAGCGAATTTTGAAAAGATTGTTGGAACAAGAATTGTGAAGGAAGCTTAGGACATTCTTGAAAAGTGTTATAAAGGAGCTCAGAGGTTGAAGAAAGTTTGGTTGCAAACCCTACGTCGTCAGTATGAGTTGCTATAGATGGAGGCCAAAGAGAGAGTTAGTAAATATTGTACAAGAGTGATGACACTTTCAAATCAAGTGAAGGCAAATGGAGAAACGATGATTGATGTAATGATTGTGGAAAAGATTCTTAGAACATTAATTGCAAGATTTGAGTGCATAGTGGTAGCCATTGAAAAGTCTATGAGTTGCTATAGATGGAGGCCAAAGAGAGCGTTAGTGATTATTATACAATGATGATGACACTTTCAAATCAAGTGAAGGCAAATGGAGAAATGATGATTGATGTAATGATTGTGGAAAAGATTCTTAGAACATTAACTTCAAGATTTGATTACACAGTGGTAGCCATTGAAGAGTCTAAGGATCTAAATGATTTAAAAATTGAAGTGCTTCAAAGTTCTTTAGAAGCATATGAGCAAAGGCTGAATGAGTGAAGTATAGAAAAACAGTCGGATCAAGCTTTGTAGGCTCAAATTAAATGACCATGTTTGATAAAGGAAGACATGAAAGAGGTAGAGGTGGAAGAGAAAGGGCAAGAGAAAGAAACATGAGTAATGATGGACATAGTGATCGTGATGATTGAATGGATCAAGGGAAATTGGATTTTAATCAAAAGCGAGAAAATTTTCGAGGAAGAAGAGGCAAGAGAAAGTTCAATAAAAGGTACATAAAATGTTACAATTGTCAAAGATTTGGCCACTTTAAGGATGCGTGTAGAAGGATGCATGTAGAATTAGCAAGACTTTACCAAGAAATAATGACGAATTTGCTAGTTATGCACAAGAAGTAGATAGTAAGTCCGACCATGTTTTTCTGATGGTGACAACAATGTCAAAGAGTGTTAGAATAAATTAGAATAAATTAATTGCACATTCAATTGCAGTTGAAAAGTTGATGACAATTAAAGATTACCTGCCATTAATTCCATGTTTAATTGTTATATAATTGAAAAGTTCATGGAATGAAAAAAAATTTTCATTAATTTTGGTTAATGTTTAAAAAGAGACAAAGCCAAAGAAAGAGTTTGATAATGATAATTTCCTATTTTGAGAAACACCTAAAGAAAAGGTAAAAGAGAGATAGAATATTTTGCTTTTTATTTTTTCTAATTCTAATCCAAGTTATTTAGTAATATAAAGGATTGTAATTTGTTCTTATTAATGTGTGTATGAATACAGTTAGAGGGATTACATTTAAAGTAATATATTTTAAAAATAATAAATCGGATTTAGATCGCAATTAAATATCATCCCTAAAAAGAGATGATACTTTTTATTAAGAAAAAAGGGTAATTTTATAATCTTTTATTGACATACATTTTTATTATATGTCACATATAAATCTTAAATAGGTTTTATAATAATTTTTATTTTTATTGCATTCTTTCTAATTTATAAAATTTATAAAACTTAACAAGTCTCTGGTATGATTGCAAGTTAAACTCACAAAATTTAGATGAAAAATGATGGAGTTTTCGAAAAGCACATAAATAGTCTATGAAAGGCAGGTTAAGATTTTCATCAGAAAAAGAACGATCAATACATATATACCTACCTTTCAAATTTGAAGAAAAAGCAATCAAGTCGCCAACATGAAAAGAGCATATTGGCCCCTATACGTTACATGTAGTATAAACCTAAATGGCTTTATCGGCTGGGGTAATATATACATGTATAAATCTTGCATGTATGTCTATTCAGGTCATAAATTATCCAAAAAAGGGAACCCACATAAGAAGAATTTTGTTTCGGTAGTTTTTTTCTTCTTCTTTTTTTAAGCTTTAAATTTAAACATCTGGAAATCCATGGATAACGAGTTCACCGAAATACCAATGTTCTATGTCAAAGTTAACTCACCCAACCCTAACACCTTATTTTTAAACTTACTGTCGGCGGTCTTTTTTCTTCTTTTTTGTTAATTAGTTGTGCAATTTATGGTAGATAGGTTATGCCTATTATAAATTTAAATCAAAGAAACATGTGGGTCCATTAGTTATTTCAGAATCAAAACTAATCGGATAATTAATTTACTTTGAAATGGTAGAGTAGTTAATGGAAGCACTTGAATTAAACCGATAAAACGGAAAAAATATGGGCTAACTTGTTCCAAGAAATAAGGATTTTAAGGAATTTATTTAAAGAAGATTTGATACGATCATGTGCATAACTCTACAGATGATTTGAACTTATCAAGTGAATTATCTTGCCATCAAATCGTAAAACGAATCATATCTTCTAATAAGGATATGCGTGCTACTTTGACAAAGATTTGATCAGAAAATCTTATTTTATTTTGTGGAAGTTGGCAAAGAAGACTATCTTCCTTCCTTACATCCAGATGGAAGGCGAAAAGAAAATCTGATACTAGAGCTGAAAATGAAAATTAACTAAACTAAACTAAATTGAGACAAACTTTTAAAGATTTATACTTGCATCGTTTAAAAGTTATCATGAGTTTAAAAATTATTAAGCAAATTGTGTCAAGTTTAAAAATTATAAGCTAGAAATCGAACTCGTTAAGGAATCTAAAACTCAAGTTTTAAACAAGTCTAAGCTCGAGATCGTTTAAATAAACAAGTCTAAACCAATCTAATTTGAATTAAGACTCAAAATTAATTCAAAATATACCTTTTTCTAATAATCTTTTAATTATATTATTATTCTTATTCTTGTATTCTTATATCATATTTTTCATGTAATATGATTTTTAATATAATATATTAGCTCGCTAACCTATTCACGATCGTATTCACAAACCTATTAACAAGCGAGTTTCTTAATAATATAAACATGAGCTTAACTCGACCTGTTTATGTAAACGAGCTTTATTTTAAGATCAAACTCAACTTATTTATGAATTAAACTTGTTAATATAAATAAGTTTTATTTTAAGATCAAACTTTACTTATTTATGAATTAAGCTAAGCTTGAGTAGCTTAGGAGTGGCTTAGCTTATCGAGCTTGAGTCATTTACAACCCTAATTAACATAAAAAAAAAAAAGAAAAGAAAATAGCAATATTTTATTTGGAGGTAATAAAGATGAAATAGAATAATTATTTTTGGAAAACTTTTAATTGCATTAGTTACATATGGAAATCGATTTGGGAATTTTACTCTTGGTAACTTTTCTATTCCCTCTAGGAATAGTCATTACGTTTTATAAGGTGACATATTTTACATTCTACAAAGAATAAAAATTTTATGTAGCAAAACTATCATGTCTAAATTAAACTATAAACTAATGAAATTACCCACTTAACATAACACACACACAGCCACATTTAACATATATGTATCTAACAAATATAACATATATATAATACACCTATAACCAATATATTATTTATATACACATGTTATATGTATATGACATAAAATTGATTTTCATATGTTATATTTATATTAATGCAAACACCACAACATATATATACATATATAAAAATATGCTATATAATATATTACAATATATATGACTTTTGTTTTTATGTATGTGTGTGCGCATATGTGTGTTTATAAACATATATGTAATGATATACTATATAGAATTTCAACATTATATATATATATATGAAGAAATTCATATGATGTAATTTTATGAGCTAAGCTCAAAATTAGCTAAATATGATATTTAGGCTAATTATTTGAATTAGTGGCCGCATCCAAATAAATATACCTAATTTAAGATGATTTAGAGAATTTTGAATTAGTGGACTGAAGATAGGATCAACTAAAATTGTCTTCGACATTTTTTATGTTTCTTAACAAATTCCATTGGATCCCATTATGTGTAGTTAGGCTGTATAGTTGTGTATTTAGCCCGTCAGGGTTACTAAATCTTGTCCATCAATAGCTCATGGGATCTAACAAAAAAAATCATTAATAAATCATTATAAATAAATATCTATGTTATTTGTAAAAGGGGGTTTGGATCTTAATCCCTCAACAATATCACCTATAACTCAACCCTAGGTTTGCTATAGTTGCCTATTTCATCTCTCAAATCCCTCCCCACAACATCCTCTTTAGTTGTTTGATAGTAGTTCTATTGCAACACCTTCTTGTTCATATCAAGTGCGAGGATGCACACTATACAGACATGATACTTACAAGTCACAACAAACTCATTCATCTACAATAAATAATAGCAATACATTACATTAAAATATGATTAAACATAAATAACAATATTTGCATACTGCTATATCATATCACATAACAAAACATGTATATACATAGGTTTTCATGCTATATATTAGGATTGGAAAAGTTAAATAGCTATTAATTATATTCCAAAATGACTAAACATGGACATATTGGTACTTTTGTCTATTCTCATCTTGATACTGCAATGAATGATGTGAAGTAAACATAAAAATAAGTATTCCCTACAATAAAATTTTAGATAGAGTTTTATCAGAAAAAAATTTAGATGAAGTAAATACTAGGATGTAAATTTCTAACCTAATTCTAATAATAATCTCAAGGAATAACTTTTTTTTATTCCATATATATTTTATTTGAAAAAGTAAATTGACTATAAGATTTTTAATTGTTTCTAATAGAGGAATGCATATAAGTTAAATGAGCTAACTCAACTCAACCTGGCTTACTTTAGCCCGTAAGTTAAACGAGCTAAGTTTATTCGGCCCACTTTTTAAACAAGCAAAAAAACTTGACTTTCACCATGCAAGTTAAACAGGTTGGTCTGTCGACTAAAAGTGCAAACGTGTTAAATAGACCAACTTAAACCAACCTACGAGTTAAACAAATTGAGTCATTTGCACTGCTTTTTAAATGAGCAAAAAAACCTCGAACCAAACTCACTTAAAAAGCGAATTAAACGAGCTAGTCCGCAAGCTAAAACCCATTTTCACACCTCTATTTTTCGAATTTTAGTAATACTAATCTATGTTTCCTGTTATAAAGGGCTAAATTTGTCACAATAAAATATTTGGCTATGTATATTGTTTATTTGTACTTGACTCTTTGAGCTAATTGATAGGATTAACGGATTCCAATCTGCACGAGTGTTGACTTAGAAAGATCTGGTATAATCAGCTTAGAATCGAGATCGTTGGACTACTAACTTCTCTTAAGCAAGCTCATACACTCAATAAGGTGGGCTATTTTCCTTAGACCAATAGTAATCTAATGAGGACAACGTTGAAATGATTAAGCTTAATCTTAACCTTGATCATCAACATTATCAAATGGACATCAGCATGCCTAAAATTCTATAAATGCTCAGTCATACTTCCTTTCTTGATAGACGTCATAAGCTCTAAAAGTTAGAAAAATAGTGCTATCCTATGCAATCTTTGCTCTCAAGGATAAAACCAAAGCTCAAAATAAAGAATTGGTACATACTCAGTGAAAAACAGTAAGGTCGATTCTCCATAGCTCCCTCATCTGTTGTAAATATGTGTGAGCCCTTGAGACTAGACATTTCTTCTCCCAACCATTTCCTTCTAAGTTTTCTTTTTAAGTGTTATTCATATGTTACTCCTTTAAAGTCACGTACAACTTGAGACTTACACAACATCTATGTGATAATATTAGTTAGAACTCTACATTTACACCTATAAAGAGAGGGAATAGATATAGTTCCTATTAACATGCGTGTTGATAGTGTCATTATTATACCATATTCTACTGTTTTGAGAGTCTTAAGGTGAACCAAACTCTTCTCTGTATCCATTCCCAAAAGAAGACGGTTTGATGTAATAAGAAAAGGTGAATTTCCTCACAACCTAATAATAATTATTTTTCATTATACATGTAACACATGTATACCGTAGGAAACTCTACCAAAATTTCATAACTTCTACTGCATTTGATACACCACAAAAATCTAATAATGCCTAAAATTTATTTATTGTTCTTTCACAACCGTAATAATTGTGAGAATCTCAAGGACATTTTTCATGGAAATTTCCTTATAAAGACAGATCGCTGACTATGTTTGCCATAGTGTCCTTTTTTTCTCTCTCCATACCTCATTCAATTTACGAAACCAAAATCCACAATGAAGAATACATCGTGCACTCTTTTGGTTATCTTCTTCGTGGTGTTCTCCATCACTTGTAAGAGTCTAATTAGTATCATATAGTCACTAGTCTATTTTATATATTGATGTTTTCTTCGCAATTAAAAAACTTCTTATTTATCCCTTTTTTCTTTTTTCCTTCCAAATTCCCGTTTATCTTAAAGGGTGCAATAATCAATATTTTACACAAAATGAAGTCCCCAATGTATGTTTCAAATCAAGCTATGGTAAAGAGAAAAATAAGGAGATGCGGCGCACAGTGGGGTGTGGTGGGTAAAGAAGGTGTGTTAGTCTTTTAAATTATTTTTGGGCATACCTATAGGTATATTTTGTTAATATAACTTAGAGTAAATAATTTTAAATTTATTAGGATATCTTTTTCTTTTCCCCTAAATCATGTAAGACACTAAAGTGGTGCACTTTGTCAGTCTTCATAAATTTGCATGCCATAGCATTAAAATGATTAATGGCAAATTGCGAATACTCCCTATTACGTATGTTTCATAGCATTGAGCCTCCTACGTTTGTAATTGAGCAGTTAGACACCCTAAACATTCAAATATTTAAAACGTGTTTTTAAATCCTATTCTACTATCTTTTCCTTAAATAAAATAGTTAAAATAATACCAGTATAATAAATAATGTATTAAACTAAGGTAAAATAGTCATATAAGAGTACAAAAGAACTTCCTCAAAAATTAAGGGGAAGAAATAAGTCAACACATTTGATTGAATTATGCATAAAAATGAGGCAGAATTTAAAAAAAAATAAAAAAAAAGTGTCAGGAATTTGATTACCTTCATTTTGCATTTATAGTCATTAACTTTTGCAGCTATGCATTCCATTCGGAAATACTCTATATATTTTATTTGTATTAAAAACTAAATGTCATATACTATTAATGGTGGTAAGCAATGGGACCACCAAGGCTGAAGAAAGATTACGTCAAACGCCAATTGATCCACCGTGTGTCATGGAGACATTCCGTGATCGGTGCATACAAACATTTGGCCAGCAAGCCAACGGACAATGTGATCCTAATGATAATTGTATTTGTCTTAACCCTTGTTAGAGTAAATTGTCTGATATGGCAATTTAAATGCTTGTAATAATTGCAATTATTTCTTTGTTGCAATAATTTGTCCTAATTGGATGCCAAAGTAAAATAATGATTGTGAAGGGCTAGAGATCAAGGTCTACCCATATATACGTATTTGAATTGAAGTTTGTTTTTGTCATTTTTTCTTTTGAATTACGCCAAGCTTCCTAGAAATTTTTATGATTGAGCAAATACCTCTAACTATTTAAATTATGCATTTTTCTCATATAATAGGTATGAAGCTCACCATGTAGGAAAATTACACTTGATATATAAAATTAAACTATAAAATAAATAAAAAATAAATGAAAAGCAAAAATGAAAAAAAAAAAGAAAAGAAAAGAAAAGAGCTAGAATGCTACTCATAAGCAACAACCAACAACATTTGTTGTTGATGGTCACGATGCGGGTGCATCGAAAATCATCGTCAAACATGCTTTGCTTCTTTGCAAATTTTATTTCTTCGATAATGCCTCCAATAAGATAAAGGAAGCATGAATCTAAAGGAAATAGTGATAGTCTCGGGAAAAAAGATCAACAAAGGATATCTTATCTTTATATTATCATATAGGAGATTGTTTTACGGTTCCGTTATTATTTTTTAAAAGATCATTTGTCATTTAATTTATGTTTAATTTGTACTTTTTTAAATCTATAATATTAAATAAATTATAAATTCAACAGTTTATATTTAAAAATAAAATAAAATAAATAGTGGAAGAAAAGACAGAAATATACAACATGAAATGACCCTTATAAAAATAGTTAATAGTTGAGTCAATATATAACTAATACAGCTTTTAAACTAATATGAAAATTTTCTCATGAAACACAACATCTCATCAAAAGAACTTATAATTGGGTCTGATTTTTCCCCTTAACGTGCGATTTAGATACCCCTCTTCTTTCATTTATTAAAAAGCCCGTCAATTTCTTTGTCATTTTCCAATATATCATGGCTGTTGTTGTCTTAGTCTTGCAAAAGCACCAACCTCGTAAATTTTTTTCCTCTATTGCAAATCCCACGTGGATAGCGACCAAGATATTTCTCTTGCTATTTCGTTTTCCGGAACCCGCTAAGTTAGCCACCGATATCATGTTGATTGAATAATAATAGAATTCAAAAGGAATATATTAGCTTGAAAAATGTCAAAGATTGCTAAAAAAAAATGATCTCGTGAGTACTCTTATCTATATTCTTGTTGAGCAACATTTAAATTTAAAACGAAAGCACTTGTTTGAAAAATATCAAAATTTCAATCTAAAAATATTCTATTATGTATTGTACCTGATAATGGTGTGTATATATTTGAAAGTTCAAGAGTTCAATCCGTACTTAAGTTAAAATTCAAAAAATTTATTTATAATTTTCCTAAAAAACAATTCGTTTTATTAATACTAGTTGTTAATGACTTACTTATCATAGAAGATAATAGTAAATCTTATCTGAATTTATTCTAATCCCATTGGAAAAATAAATTTTGTCATATTTATAACTTATTTTTAGATATATTAAGCATCTACTCTACCTATTTTGCAAGAAGAAAAAAACTTTTTTTTATTAATTTACTCTGTTCCTTTTTTGATAGAAAACAGTCGAGTATTTAGTACTATTTGTATGTGCAAAATATTTCCTATGGCCAAGAGACACAATCAAATATCATAAATATGCTTATACGAGAATACGCACTTTTACCATCATTATCACATGGTAGATATTGGTTACATCATCACTCTTCTATGTAACCATAATTAGGTCATAAGTCTTTACTATATACAATGTATTGTGCCGTTTTTTGCTGACAACTTTTTCTTTTAATTGTATAACTTGTTTTTATGTTATAATTGTCATTACATTTTGTTGTTTCTTTTTTCTTTGCCTTATTTGGTTTTTCATGATTATTTCTTGCATTCTTTTATATACCAATTATTTATAAACACTATTAATTATTAATACCTTCATAATTTGTATAATAAAATTCTATCTATCGTCTATCTGTTTATTAATGTATTAAGAAATTATAACAGAGGATTATTTGACTCTACATATTATTATATATATATATATATATATATATACTTTTAATTGCTTTATTTACTTTCTATTTTTCAATATAAATATTTTTACTCTATATTTCTCTTTTCTCTTATGCTCTCATAAGCTAGTAGAAACACAAAAAGTACTTTTTTTTATTCTCTCGTTCATCGTTTGGTTAGGTTATTTTGACTTTTTAGTCTTGATTACAACAACAAAATGCTATTTTTCCATCATGAATATTGTGAAGAATAGGTTAAGAAATAAGATGAAGGATGAATTTCCTACTAATTGTCTTTAATTTATGTAAAAAGAAATATCACTAAAAATGTGATAAGAATTTCATCATAAATAAATTTTATGACAAAAGAATAACAAGTTAGATTATGAATTTTTTTTTTAATTTAGCATTTTAAGGTTCTATTTTTTCTTTTATATGAAACCATAGACTTTTGATTTTATGATATTAGTTTTGGTCCCCTTATCCCTTAATCCTATGACTGTCCCTAATCATAACCTTGCAATATTCTCCTTCCTCTTTGTACTTCTTCTTTAAATCAAGTAAAAATAAATAAAAAGCCCACCAAACTATTGTCAAATCATCCACCTACTGATAAGGAATTAGTTTTAATCATTTATAACTTTTGAGATTGAAAGTAGTTAATAATTAAACTAAAAATAACTAATAAAACTTCCAAGAAGTTCCTATCCAGTTGACTTGGCTTTCATTAGTATTATTTTTTAAACCAATACTAATTCTTTCCCATAATCATGTGGACTTAATGGATATAAAAGAACTTCAAGCGCTTCTCTCCATCTTTTAGAGAGAGAAAATTCTCTTTAAGTAGGAGCCATCTCGCCAATCTAATGAAACTTTGTTAAACAATAATTTCACCTATCCAAATTTTCTCAAATCATACATTTTCTATTACATTCATTATCAACACTTTCATCACAAATCAATTACATCAATCATAATTTATCCATTTCAATCTAATTATGGATCACTTTATTACATCATCATACACATCTCATTGTTTAGCTCTTACATCACTGGCTTGATGATCTTACTACTACTTCCTTTGTCCTTATGATTAGTTTTTCCTCGCCATGATTTAAAAATCAGAGTTGGTTGGTCAATCACAATACCTTCCTTTATATTTATATTGTTATTTTATATATGTTGATCTTCTACATTTAATTAGTTTATCTTGGTTCTCTTCTTTGCATTATTTGTAGTATTGAGTTTTTTAGTCTATTTCTTGTTTTATCTCTATCCTTTTATTATTCTTACTAAATTCTTATAATTCTTAAATTTAAGTACCATGGATAGCTATAACAAAGGCAAACTTCAAATGATGGTCCAATATGGAGATAGTGATGTAGAGTTGTCTTATTTTAGACTTGGACTCAAATGGATTTAATAAGAAGCAAATCTAATGGTGAGTAAAATAAAGAGTGATAAAGTCATCAAAAAACCAGCGCTAATGAATATTCTAAAGAAAGCATGGGAAGATTTTGAGCAATTCATTTTCAATAGTGCTAGTTTGAATAGATTAATTGTGTCTTTTAGCTCTCTATATATGCTATGTAAAGTTATAAAGGATGGTCCATGTCAATGCTTAGCTATGACTTCACGTGGAAGAGTTGAAGTCACTTATGAACACTAAAGAGATTCAATTGGATTTGGTGGCTTTTGGGCTTTAAATTCATATAATGAAATTAGGTCCAATAACAAAGTTGAATGAAAAAATTTTAGGAGCTTCTTTAGGAAAAGTACTAGATTGTGAATCCCTAAGATTGTTAAATAATTTGAGAAGAAGTTTACAAGATCAGGTGAAGATTGATGTGAAAAAACCTCTTAAGAAGGAATCATTGGTGAGAAAAATGTAGGGAAGAGGTATAAAGTCATTTAAAGTATAAAAGATTGTCATCCTTTTATTTTACTTATGGGAATAAGATTAGGTCATACTGCTCATTTTTGCTTAAGAAAGTATAGCTAAAGTGATAAGTTTAGATTGTGGATGAAGGCTTGTAGTATAATAGATAGTTTTTGGTTGGGAATAATAGAGAGGATTGAGATGGAAGGCTCATGGAGGTGCAATGACCTTACTATAACTACTAATAATTCTAACTCCACTCATTAGTTCAAAACTTCAAACACTATCCTTTTTATATCCACATCACTTCAATTCTTTATTATTGATTTTTACCTCAATGCTTTAGAGTATGCCATCTTTACTCAGACCTATACTACTCTTGACATGATCTAAAGCTACATCAGGAACATCTTCTTAAGTATTACTCAAGCCTAGCACATGTTCTACGTCATGTAGACTTACTCGCAACCTCATTCCATTGATTTCCAACAAACAACTCTCAATATTGAAGTTTTTGATAAGTTATAAACAAAGATTCCATTTTGCTGCAATACAAATGTAAAAGGTTATTGAATCCCTAACTTAGCACAATATATCTTTTTCTACATTGAAACCCTCCATGACTTTGGCTATGTGCTTAAGGGCATAAGTTGTATCGTATTGTAAAAAATCAACAATCAAAATGAGAGGTACATATATATTTACATATATATTCAATTTATTTAATTTCAATAGCTATCAATTCTTACAAACTTTAGATGATCACTAGCTCAAACATTTTATCTCTTTTACTTATATACATATATATTCAATTTATTTAATTTCAATAGCTATCAATTCTTATAAACTCTAGATGATCACTAGCTCAAACATTTTATCTCTTTTACTTAGCTACACTGTCCATGGCCTTTTGTTTATATTTCGTTCTTGCTTCTTTTAAATGAACATGCCATTTTTCCACTCTTCTCTTATGTATCTATAAAAACAAACATCGTCAATTATAAATTATAAGACAAGCAATATAGACTTGTAATCATATATAACGTGACTTCCCTAACCTTTTGATAGCCTAGCCCTTCATCTAAAATTGACTTCCTACACTCACCTTGTTATGGTAAGGAAAAATTCAAAAAAGAAAAAAATCTTTGTGATATGCTTTAAGGGCTATTCTTAAGGAAAGAAAAAAAGAATCTTCTAAGGTCATACTAGAAGTGCATATACATGTCACAAGCTATTCCCCAAGCTTTTTTTTCACTTTTGTAATTATGCATAGAGGTTCATTATATGTAAAGCCTATGGCCAAGATCCAATCCACTCTTAGGAATATTCTAATATTCTAGAAGTTTTCAACTACAATGAATCTTGGTAGGTAGAGATAGTAAGAAAGAGGTAAGCAAGACTATATAATAGCCATTAGATTGAATAGATATGGGTTGTCTAATGATAAAGACCTCTTGCATATAAAAGAATGACCCCTTCATTTATAAGTCATCCAGAAACACAAGTTTTATTCCTACTTAACTACTTCTCTCTCTACATTTCCTCTCTTTAAGTAACCATATTCTTGTACATTCTCGACAAGATGGTTACATAGCCTCTCTACAAAGTGTTGTACGAGATAGTCTAAAGGAAAACCCATATGTGAAAAGTGGTATTAAATCAAATTCTTAGATGAGATGGTAGGAGAGGGTTTTTCTAATATCCCTGTTGAGTACACTAGAAGCCCTATGACTCCCATGGTGGATGGGGAGTTAACTCCTCAAGAGAAATCCCAAAGAACTAGAGCTTAAGTGAAAGCTAAGGTGGCTAAGGTAAAGCTAGCTATAGCTAACACGTTAGATCAAGTTCAAAGGGTTAAGGAAGGCTTGGATAAGCCAGAAGAGGAGCACTTAAGTGAGATGTTGATCGCATTGAATTAAGCTATGGTGATTTGTAGAGAAAGGATGTCACTATAAAGGAGATGGTTACAACCTTAAGGAGGAGTTCGGTAAGTTGAGGGCATAGGTCCTACAACATATTGAAGTCAGCTAAAGGTCAACTCATGGTGGGGCTATAGCTAGAGTAGATGTGCCTAAGCCTAGAACCTTTTGTGGTTTAAGAAATGTGAAAGAGATAGATAATTTTCTATGGAGTCTAGAGCGGTTTTTTGATGTGGTTAGGGTGCTTGACCAAGCATCAAGGCTATAGGTTGTTCTAATGTTCTTAGATGACGTGGCCATCCTATGATGGGGAAGAACATAGGAGGCTAGAAAGGAGATAAGGAAATCAGAACATAGGAGGAGTTTAAAATTTAGTTACAAGTCCGATTTTACCTTAGTATTGCCAAATGGGAGGCTTAAGCTAAGCTGAGGCATTTGAAGCACTAAGCTTCCATTAGAGATTGTATATGAGGATTCTTAAAGTCGCTATTGGAGATTCCTAAAATGACTAATAAAGATGCAATATTCTGTTTTTACGAGGCTATAAGGGTGGACCTAAATAGAGTAAGAAAGGCATGGTGTCCAAACATTGGCCCAAGCCATTTCCATAGCTAAAAAGCTTAATAGCGTTCAAGCCTATAAAGTAACCTAAGACGGAGGTGTTAGTGACAAAAGAGGTAAAGGAAACTAAGAAGAGCTAGACCCAAGCTTAAGAAGAAATGAGAAAACCTCGGTCCAAAGGGGTAAGTCTCATATGGGAGGGAAGGAACCTCTTAGATGGAAGTTATCCTACTTCATATGTGCAGAGGGCGCATAAAGCTAAGGACAACCTAGTCTGGGATAGGTTGATGGCCTCAATAGCCAAAAAAGAAGAAGAGGCCTAAGCTAACCATAAAATTGGAGTTTTAAAGCGATCGGGCTTCATATAAAGAAAACCTACTAAGACAACCTAAAGCCTATTATATGTAAAGGCATTTGTGGAAGGCCGACGAATGAATGCCTTAGTGGACATTAATGCAACCTACATATTCACTTCTCAAGAAGCGACTGGGAAGGTATGTCTTAAAGTCTAAAAGAGGAAAGGAAATCTAAAGATGATGAACTTAAGCGAAGTTCCCACTGTTGGTATAGCTTAGGATGCTAACTTTAGGGTGGCTTAGTGAAAGTGTAAGGTAAAATTAGAGGTGATTCCCTTAGATAACTATTAGCTAGTCTTCGACATAGACTTCCTTGTTCGAGTGAGCAAATCATCCCATCAACTAATTCTATCATAATCATGGATAAAGGTCGACAATGTCTAGTGCAGCTCAACCGTAACTCTAGCTAGGCCCTAAAGTTTTTATATTATATGCAGGTTGCAAACGATTGAAAGACAAGGAGTCATAAAGCCCAGTGTCCAAAGAGAGTAGATCTAAAGGCATAAGAGATGCCCAAGGGGAAGTGAAATGCCCATGTAAAGAGGCCTAAGCCCCAACTACCTAGAGTAGAGGTGGAGCTAAGAAAGGAAGGACTCATGAAGTAGATGAGAGTAGTTTGGCCTAAAGGGTAAGGAACCTAATGCATGGGGGAATATTGAAGCTGATCAAAGGAGGCTTAACCTAAGATCCTCAAGCCAGATTGGTGCTAGAGCATAGAGGCCAAAATACAAAGTATTGGATGGAGGATGGGCTACTTTACAAGAAATTGTGAAAGGTATACATCCTAGAGCATGAGTATCTTTGGAGGAAGATCATTGAGAAGTTCCATGATCTAAAGGAACTGAAGCACCCTAAGTCTACCAAATACTAACAAAGGTAGAGGCTAAGTTTCATTAATCAAAGATGTCAAAGGATATAAAGGTGTTAATTGAATCTTCTCCAGTATGCTAACTAGAGAATAGGAGACCTTAACAGCTATCAAAAAAGAGAATTCTTACATATATAAGATAAGAAGGTAGAAGGGAAGCAGAGAAGATTCTTTAAGGGTGCTTAACATTAAGTTTAGTCCAGTCATCTTACTTAAACTACCTTGTGTAATGGAATGGTCTATGTCACGCCCCGAAGCGGCAGAGTCGTAACAGCCCCCGTCGTGTAAACCATCCTAAGATAGAAGTTGGCCTTACAACCGCTATCTTAGACCTAATCTACACAAGGTGTCCACGACTAACCCGCTTTGAAGGAAACAGTTTATAATTTAAATAAATCATTTCTCTAAGAAAGTGAGGAAAGATATATATATTATAATACAGTTATTACAATTAAGGTTTACAAGATTTCTCCGTAATATATTTCCTAGTTATTACATTATTCAAAAATGAGAAGTTCTAAAGTAAAAGCTTAAAACTTAAAAATATATTTATTCTTCACATGTTTTTCCTCACTCCCCAGGATCCAGCAGTTGCTAGCTTCAGAGTAATTGGAATCCGCTTCTTAGCCAGCACCTGCACGACGTCTATAGGGATGTGAGCAACCACAGCTCAGTAAGTTAGGACGGAGGACTTAAAACTATACCATACACACAACAAGGTTTTCAATCACTTATTAGGTACAATGCATGTGTGAGCAAATGCCATTGCACGACGTTGTCCGGCCCGTCGTGAGATTAGAGAAATTGCGTCCGCTCTAATCCGGGTTGAGGAGTTGCCGTTAATGCAACAGCTCACGACCTAACCCAGGCTTGTGTAACGGAGACCTTGCTCCTCCCGTGACTACCTTCGAACCACTGCCTTCACCCTCGCCGCGACCTCCTCTCCTGTCACTTAGTTCGACTGAGGATGAAGAAGGGACCATTTTGCAATCCTGCGCTATCCCTTCCGAAGGGGTCGGTATTTGGCCGGAGAGTCCTAAATCCCCTAATGGGTTGCCATGCATGATCGATTATGATTACTGGTCGTATATTTGATTAAGTCCAATTTAGGGTGATCAATCATTACATACAATTCATACGACATATGCCAAAGCAACAAACAGAATCATAGCATCACCTATAATCAAGCACATGCACACATTCAACTATCTAGCAAGCACAACCAAACATAATCTTAAGCCTCCAAAAATACAGCATCGTATTAATCCCAACTTACCTCGACTCCTCGCTCGCTCACTTGAGGTCCGATTTGCTCAGGCCATCGCCGGTTATCCCTATAACACGAACGTGGTTTCAGCTTTTCATATAAATATTATAGGTTCGTTTTATCCTACAACGCTTATTGTTAGGTTTTGTTTAAGGTTTAATATGCCTAATTATCTAGGTCTTAAGTCTTTTACCTTTATTCTAGGTTTAGGGTTGGGTTTAAGTTCGATTTTTCACATCGATTTCTAAATTAGATTTTAGTTCGATTTTCTAAGTAGCGTTTTATATTCCAACCCTAGAAATTCGTTTCAACCCATAATGTGAAATTAATCACATTATTTCCCGATACCCTAAATACAATCACTACCCCTAGTCAGCATTTTATTCCATCCGGTACACTTAAATCCCTATTTGTGTACCGAATTTACTCCTAATGTGAGAAATTTTTACATTTTTCATATAATTACATAAATTCAAGTTTCTTATCAGATTTATTATATATCCCTATTATTTATATAATATCAATTTTTATCCTAATATTTTCTATTTATTATATTTTCAAAAATTACACATTATGTATTATTACATATTATGCACATAATGTATTTCTAATATTTCTATTACCATCTCTAACATAAATTACTACTTCAAAATGTCTAAATTCATCCTAGATCAGGTTTTACACCTAATTATTCTAATTTACAAAATTAACTCATAATTTACTATGTTTTTCTATTACTAATTTACTACATAATTAACCTAATAATTGCATCTAACACCCTAAATGCTATAAGTATCATACTCCATCAGCTCTTAACATCCTAAAACATGTAATTATTCACTAAATCAGAAATTAATCATTTAGTTACATAATTAACCCTAAATTACCCATTTTATGCCTCTTTTTAGAGCCTAAAAATTATCTAAAAATTTTGAAAATTAATTTTTGAAAAAGGGCTTCATAGCACTATTCTATATCATCTGAGTAATCTACAAAAAAATTTTGGGCTTGAAACTACACTCCTAAGGTCATTTATTTCTAAACCGAAATGTGTTCGGTTTTGTACGATTTCTTAGGGGCCATATATTACGGGATATAATTTCATCAAAATAATATTTTTCCTACAAACTACATACAAAAATATCCCATAATAACAAAATTCATAATTTTCTAATTATATTTACTATTTTTACAAAAATTCACAAGATTCAGGCTGGAAATCGGACTCACCGATTTGGGTGGCTCCGGCCACCGCGGGCCGCCGTGGCCTTGTCGGCTGGCCTGGGCGCTGCCACCACCGTGTGGTGGTGGTGGTGGTGGCCGTCCACTTCCAGCTCCTCGTTTGGTGTGGGTTCCTTTTAAAACCCTTAACTACACAATTTTTCTTATTTTTTTTATTTTCTGGATTTTCTCTCGAATTTTCGACTCTCCCTAATTTTCTCACTTTCCAAACTGTCCAAATGACCTCTGTAAATTTTTTCCCTATTTATAGACATGTTCTTTAATTAATATGTATTAATTTGACAAGACTTTGTCCAAATTCCTTGATTTTTGGCTTTTAAGTTGTTCAATTTTTATTGGCTAATTTTTATTTTGTAACTTTGGACCTGCCACGACCTTATCTTGCTTCATTTATCCACTTCTGATTTTTTTCTGATTTTTCTATAATTATTTTGTATTTTTCTTTAATTATTTACTTAATTTTCAGCCTATTTCACTAATTACGCGTATTTTTATCTACACGTAAATACATGTAGGGTGCACGTGAACATTCCTAAATATTATTTTGGTCATTCTAAAATTTTTAGTATACATATAATCTATCTCTAATAATTTATTAGTTATTATATTACACTTTTTGCCTTTTTGGTAATTAGCAGTTATTATGCTTAAAATTTGAAAATTTTATAGTCTCCTATTTTACTACTTATTTTCTTAAATTTAAGTTTACAGGATCATTTTTACTGGTATCTTGTTAAATAATTTATAATTTGGGTTTGATCGGATCTTTTAACCGATCGCCCTAAACCTTGAGTTCTAAATTCAATCCTACGGTTATTTGACTGAACTTTGGGGCTTACAGTCTACCTATAAGTAAAGTAACCTAGAAGAACACTGTGAATTGCACAAGTTTTAGACATCTAGTAAAAATGTTCTCTAAGTAGTATAAGGTGATAAGGACATTGCAAATTTATGTGAGGGAGAATATCATGAGCTATTCCCTAAGCTTATTTTTTTCATTTTTTTTTGTAATTGTACATAGAGGCTCATTATATGTAAAACCTATTACCAAGGCTGGGTCCACCCTAGGAATATTCTAAAAGTATCTGATTACATTGAATATTCATAAGTAGAGTTGGTTGGAATAAGATTGGTAAGACTATAGTTATTAGATTGAGTAGATTTGGGTCATCCAATGATGGCACCTCTTGTATATAAGAGGATAAGCCTCTCATTTATAATTATTTAGAAATATAAGTTATATTCTTACTTAAGTACTTCCCTCTCTACATTTGTACTTTCTAAGTAAGTGTATTCTTATGTGTTCTTTGTAGGAGGGCTGACTTGGCCTCTCTACAGAGCACCTAGAGTCTAAGTGTCTTACATGACGGTTTATAGGAAAGCTTGTATGATGCTTCATTTTTTTGAAAAATAATCAGGTACCTATAAAAGCTACTATAATATAATCAATAAAACTAAATATAAAAAGAGAAAATTAATGGATTTCGATTTTAGAAATAATGGAAAAAAAAGATATCACATATTAACTATTTAAATAGCTATCAACCAGGTTAATTAACCTATTTATAGTGTATTATTATTCGTAAAGTGTATTGAAAAACCAACATATCAGCTAAACAGTCGACAATTGAAGACACATTTATTGATAATTTGATACTTACAATAAGATCATTTTCACTAAGCTATCAATGGACAAAAGTAAAGCTATCAACAATTTTATCAATTTGGTCCATAGAAAGTCAATCACACTAAATCTATTGAGAGGGAAGCTCAAAAGATTAGAAACCTTAATCCTTTAATTTTCTGCATTTAATCTACACCATTCCCTAACAAATCGAGACACTAATTCTCCAAGAACCTTAACTTGATAGAAAATGTAAATCAAGAATAAAATCAAAATCCTAACTCAAACAGTTGACAAATTGATCACTATTACTAAACCTTAATCATAAATACAATATCAACCGAATTTTTAAAATAAAATTATGAAAAAGAAAATCGAAGTGACACATGATTATGTACCTGAATGAAGTAGTAAATGATTTTGTTGATGTAGATTGCCAAAATAAGATTTTATTATGTGAATGAGCTTTTTACTTTTAGAGGATGATGAAGAGTAAAGTTTGAGCAGCAATGGTAAAATTCCTATGAGAAGAGCCTTTTTGAGATACACTGTACCTTCGAGCTACCTAATTTAAGGCTTAAGAATGTTCGCCATTTTAGTTTGAACTTTTGCCATGAGGTCACAAAGATTAGATAAGATAGTCCTGCAAAGTTAGTTTTTCAAATAAACTTTATAAATGTTTTATTTTGATATAATTGTAAGTTATTCAATATAGTTTGTTATGGATTGAGAATTTGATATTGAAGTATTAAGATATAAAGAGTTCTCAAGAAATTTTATTTAGACTACAAAGTTAATAATAATAAATGAAAATGTGATTAAAAAGCTCAAATAAATGTGGTTGTTGATATGTGTATACATTTCTAAAAATATTATATTATAAGTGCTATATATCTTTAAAATTGTTACAACTTGAAGGGATTAGTCATGATAATTGTCGTATACTGTACAAAGAATTGTAGATTGATATCCCTTTTAATCAACAACTCTTCATGCGATATATAAGGCTACAACAACAATTAACACCCTAAAGTTAGGCAAGTATAAGTAATATCATTCCATGACAATAATAACAAATTATTAAAATATAAAACACACACACACAAATATATATATAGAAATTTATAAATAAGAAATCTATAATATCTCTTAACTCAAATTGGTATAATTTCACTACATATCAAGATTCAAAATCTAAATACAATATCATAAGTGTACTCATATCACATTTTACTCCCACATCAACTCCCTGATGTACAGCTAACCTCGGGTATACGACGGCTCGATTCTACAAATAGTTTAACCTGCAAAAGTAAATTATAGGGATATAATCTAACTAGTTTAATGAGATAATTCCCTCAACCATACACCAAACAAATTATACAACAAATTAATTCAATCAAATGAATGCATGAACAATTAGTATACCATACAAATACATATAAGTGACCAGGTACTGTATGCAACTCAGATTTAATGCCTTCCGAAGTTAGGGTTAGAGATACATCAACAACAATCAGATCCAGGTATCATACTAGAACTTATATAATAACAAAACTCTACGTTTCGTATTCAAAATATAATGGTATATCCATTTTCTGTTTTTATCAAAATCAAGTTCTACATATGATTGTGAATAGTTTTACATAGCCCTTACTCACCCCTAAACGGAAGCCTCTTAACTTAACCCTTAGCTAAGCGGTTGGCGCTTTTAACACCTAGTGATGCCGTCAGCCAGGGTAAAGTCATATCGTATATATGTACCATATGAAATCTATAACAATAAATAATCAACTCACATATGATCTTTCGCTACCTCGATGTGACGGCCTGAATTAATTATGTTGTACATGATTATGCGTAATTCGATTTAGTTTTTTAAAGTCGGATAATGTTAAGTCTTATTATTCAGTGATCAACAAGGTTATAGACAATCAGTTCCTATCGAATTTACTATATAACAACTAATACGTTATTATACTTTAAAGTAAATTCACTATCAACAAATAATATCATATACAAGCATAACTTAGCTTCACACACAATTTATATTCATTAACTACATATATAAGTAAGTATGAAATCATTAAAAAAAAAACTCACTCAACCATGATCAACTCAATGGTTGTAGTAATCCGATGGCAAATCAGGATCAAAATCAAAATCACCTAATAATATGGAATACGGAAAATAGCAAGCTTGAGAATGAAATAACTCAACTAATATGCTAAGTCATACTGTTTACTTAACTCAGTTATTGATTTGCATGAAATTATTAATTCGAGCTTTTCATCGAATTACATATAACTTTTTCAATTTAGCTCGAATCTTTATGAACTTATAGTCAATTTTGATTGTTTTTTAGCTTATTTTCTTATAATAAGGTTCGTTTTTGGTGTTGTAACTTGCAATTTTAACTGTGATGTAAAAATATCACAAAATTCATTATTTTAACTTAAAAAGTTATAAAATATCAAATTAAACTTTTCTTAATATAATTACGATTTATTAATTATTTGAATCGTATAATTTGTAATTTTTTTATTTTAAGCTTATTTTACTATAATTACTTATTTTTACCTATTTTTAGGTTTTAAGATTTATTAATTTAAATTTTTCTACTTTATTATCTTTCTAATTAATTAATTATTTTATTATTATTATTATTATTATTAATTATAAAAATTACTTAATTTGTATATAAGTGTTGACGTGGTAGCACGTAAAAGTGTCACGTGTCACACTTGCGCAATTTTCACAATTTTCTATTATTTTTCCATATCTTGTATTTTAAGGTATAAGTATATTTATATATAAATACTTATTATTATATTTTATTAAATTTTATAATTTACTTATTTTTTATTCTTTTTCCTAATTTACGGTATTCTTATATATATATTTATTAACTTACTTAATTTATTAAATTAATATTATAGTATATTGTATATATAATATTTAATTATACTCATATTTTTATGTATACGTTACTGTTCATATACGTACATTTATACATAAACTATACTTTATATAATAAATTATTTTGACTTTAGTTATACATTATGTACAAGTAGAGTATATATGTATTTATATCATATATACATATGTATATATATATGGGGTTGTATTATATATATGTATATATACTAAAATACGAGATACTATTAATAATATACATACATATATACATTTAACCATCACGTCCAGCAATATATATATACAAATACTATATAAAAATTTTATAAATCGAAAATAATAAGTATCTATATAAATACATATTACTATTATACACTTACACACACACACACACACACACACA
>JAMXBB010000011.1:59563301-59618857 GCA_024138015.1 Lumnitzera littorea | reverse complement strand
CCCCCCCCCCCCCCCCCCCCATCTCTCAAGGACCATTTACTCGTGAGCAAAGAACCAAGGTTGTTGTGGAGTAAAGATTACTTTTGTTTTGGGAAATTTGCAAAGTCAAATGTGTTTTTCAATCTGACAAATATGTAACCTGTATACAAATTCTCGAAATGGAATCGTTGACATAAAGCTTTCTACAAACCAAAATTATTCAAATAAAGATTACATGTGTTTTAGGACTTTTGCAAAGACAAAGACAAATGTGTCTTACTTGCACAAATACGTGGCCTGTATTTTATAATTATTTATTAATTTTAAGTAGGGATATTTATCAGCTTCTTATTAGAACACTTATATTATATTGTGCTTTGTAATCTTAATAGAAATGGAAATCAGTGAAAATGAAAGGAAAGAAAACGTGGTACTCTTTGTTTTTTTTCAGCAAAAATTATTCATTTTTTATTTGAAATTATAAAATTAAAATTGACAAATGAAAGGAACTTTTCACTGTCAAATCAATGATGGATGAAAACGCTCATTTTTTATTCGAAATTATAAAATTAAAATTGACGGATGGAAGGATCTTTTCACTATCAAGTCAATGATGGATGAAAACATTCCTAAGTTCATATAATTAATTTTGCTTTTAGCGTGCCTTTATAATTTCACTAGTTTGTCATCCATTTCTATCTTCTTCTTCTTTGTTTTTTTTTTTTTTTCCCACAAAGCAGAGAGAATCTAATTAAGTAGAAATATATACACTGATTTCTCTCAATTTTACCCTAACTTTTAATATCCAAAAGCAGCATCTCCACCGGTTTCCTTTTATTTCTATTACTTTCAATCGATTTCATGCATGCCAAATACAGCGTAAATCTAATTAATTAATTAATTAATATAATCAAGCTTTTCCCTCCACTGCAAATTCAGCAAACTCAGAACACCACCAACTGAATGCCTGAAACCTCCACATAAACACACTTTATTCCGTCTAATGGATTCTACTCCTTCAGGCACCTTCTTCATTTCACCGTGGACTTCGAATTTCTCCCAGTAAATCAGCACGTGCATCGCCGACATTACTTGCCCCACCATTCTGGTTGTGAGAGGACCGACTCGGTCTCCTTGGATTGTTAGAATCACGGTGCATGGTGCACCGTCTCCCAGCAGAGCATGCAGGTCACCGACCGAGTGGAAGAGAGGCGTTCAAGGAAGGTTGGTGGTGTGGTATTCGGTCAGGGCTCGACTATCCATCAAAACATCGATATGCACACCCACAGCGTATGGACACGATGAATGGAAGTGGAAGCAAGAAAGCCGGTGAAAGCCGATCCTCCGATAAAGGAAAGTTCCTCTTTCTTTTTTATCAAACAAAACAACCCGAATTTTGAAAGAGCGTGCGTTCCAGATTTCAATTATTACGAGACCTTGATACTTGACATATGCCTTGAGCTAACTCTGTGATTATGAGATATTCTGTTAAGTATCTGGCCATTTAGATTTATGATCAAAGGATGGCATTGGTGTCGACCCCTCACAATTTTTATGTGAGTTAACCGAGCTCATGTTAAGGAAACAAATAGGGAGGTAAGATGAACGGTAACATGCTTCCTACTATAATATATAAAGTATGGCAGGCATGGAGTTCAACATAAGCACTAAGAATTATAAAGCCTTTACAAACTGTATAGTATTTTAAATAGCAGAATCTTTACAAGGAAAATGCAAAACTTATGCTTTTTTTTGCATACAATTCCACCTTATTTAACCAGTCACCCGACACCACCACGACGGCCTGGACTGGCATTCTTCACATTTATCCTGTTTTTTTTTTTTTTGGGTCCATTTTCTACAACACAATATTTGACTCACAAAACCATGTATATAACAAGAGAAGGCACTAATCAACGTAAATTCACTTCGAGGAAACTTCAGAACAGTTAGTAAGGGGAAGATCGGTTGTGCATACCAGAGCCCTTTGCTGTAGATGTCTTAAGGTCTGTTCCATGCTGACTTGCACCATTTCACTCAGCATCTTCTTTGCTTTATCAGATTGATCATCCCCATTAATATGTGAGATGATGTTGCATACAATGTTCTCCAACGTGTCAGGTTGTTGCTCAGTCCTTGGATATGGAGATTCCCGCAACAAACAGAGAAGCATCTGAGCTTTTGCTTGAGCCTTTGGTGTTCCTTGAACAGTTAGCTCGAGAAGGCCGGGAATTACCCCCTCTCTGAGGATCGGTTCTCGGTATTTACATCGATCAGTTTGGCACATTGTCAGTAAAATCCCAACTGCATGCTCACGACTTTGAAGTGATCCATTTTCCAGCACATCAACAATTGAAAAAACACCACCTTCCTCAGATATCAATGCAATTCTTCCCTCCTCAAACTTTACTAAAGATTCTATGAGAGCACTGCATTTTTCAGCAGTTTTGGATGATTTTCTACAGGTCTTAAGTATATTGACTAAGGAAGGAATAGGATCTGCTTCAAGAATCACGCCAAGATTTTCTGGATCAGTTGATAGATTGTAAAGAGCCATCAATGCATCTTTCTTGGCCTGTTGGCTTCCCAGTTCAAGGATTCCCACCAGAAGAGGAATGGCACCAGAAGAACTTATGATTGGTTTGTTGGTGCCAGAAGCTGATAATGTGAGCAAAGCTGCAGTTGCATACTCTTGAAGTTCTAACCAATTTGACTGGAGAAAGAAAATAATTGGTTCGAGTGCACCAGCTTCCACAATATTAATTTTATTCCTGCAAGAGTAAAAGGAATGAATGTACAGACTTTAAAACCATAGCAACAACTAAGTGATGATATCCACAAAGCAAAAATATGGCCTGCTGTAGCAGCCAAGATCCTTTAAACATCATAAGCAATCAAGTAATAAATGCAAACACAAAATACATCTCCATTGCTTGTTGCTTAAAATTCTCTTTAAACTTAAATTGTCAACTTGAAGGGAGCAAAACAATATTTCACCAGGTTCTACTGAATGGTTTTAACATGGTGAAAAAATCAAACGGGGTAGTAAACAACAAAGAGAAACATCATGTATAGCCAAGCAATCAGATGGACTGACTTATTATTAACAAGGATATAGGCTGCACAATGAGAAACGGCAAAATTTTTAATTCAAGGCATATAATTTTCCAAGTGTCAAACTCCAATAAGTACAAGATTTTCCCTGACATGAAAAAGCAACAGGTGTATTAAACGGCCCATAAAATTCAGAACATTTATACGATGTCTACATGGAATGTCAACTAAACAATCTAGCTGTGCATGAAAGAATTCTTAGTTGAAAATGGCTATAGGGGTAAATCATGTTGACCTTACATCGTGAGAGACAATTTCAAGTAATGGTGCAAGTATTCACAAAAGAAATAGGAAGAGAAAAATAAAAAAATATATTCCATTCAAATGCTCTGTTACGGAATCAATTTTAAATACAAATAGATATTTCAGGCAGAACCCCAAATCTCATAAAATTAATTGACAATTAGGGCTATCTATGGGCTCAATTAAAGAGAGAACCCTATAATCTCTTTGAACTAGAGTTCTGAAATTTTTTATTAAAAAAGGGCTTGTTTTCTTTTCTTCATTTTCTGATCAATAAATAACGTCTTGAATGGGAGCAGATACACAACTGCTAATTTCCCACGTCCCTGTTTTTCTAACCCATAACATAACTGCACTATACCCTATTTGAAGTAAAAATAACTGATGCTGACCAAGTTTACTACTGCCATCTTACATGTCCAGACCTTCTACGGAACCTAAGACACAATTCAGAAAATTACATGACATCAAGCAAACAAAACATACACCAAACAGACTTATAACAACCACGAACGGCAACAATGCCACGGTAAGTACAGCAAACAACACATACTAAGTGATAACAACTAGTATCTTGTTAATTCTTCCTCCTTCAACTATAGACACATGGATAAGGGACTCTAACATGGTCCCTATTATGTAACATGCTGAAGAAATCTCTATGACAAGTCTCTTTTTAGTAGCATAAGCATTAATTTTGGAGTGAACTCAAATTACATATAGAACTATTACATTTTACATGGGCTACTCATATATGGGATTACCAAGTTATCCAACGTGAATGAAATTTAAAATGACTTTTAGAGTTGTTTTCAAAAGCTTATTTAGAACCCACGAGAAGAAAATGATCGTGATTAATTTACATACTGATAATTATCTATTGAAAAAAAAAAGAAAAAGAAAAAGAAAAAAGTTAGATCAGCAACTATACTATAAGAAGTTTTCGTAGATGAAAAATGGAAATAAAAGAGATGAGAAAAACAGAAAGATAAAGAGGAAGGAAAGTTCTAGGACATGTGTCTAGGAGGAATCACTCCTTATTTCTGTTTTGCAACACACATCAGCAATAAAGCACAAATAGTTGCTTTATAAAAAGGAAATCCCAATGAAGTGAGGCTTCTTATCTTCTCTAACCCAGTAAGCATATTGATCAACAACGGAAAGACCACAATCTTTTATTTGTTTAGGAAGGATACCAAGTGTAACCAAAACACGGTAACCAATTAGGAAATAATTAAAAGAAAAAGAAGGTTGAATTTTGCTTTGGGTTAGATTCCAGATAAGATTTATTTTCTCCCCTCATTTTAAATACTTTTGGCAACCAATGAGAATGTAAAGTAAGGGCCAAAAGATAAGGAAAGAGGCAGTTGCATAACTTTTAGGAACCCCAAATCGGTGCATCCAAGGGAAAAAGCAAGAGATATAAGATAAAGAAGAAAGAAAAAGATCAACAGGAAACTCCAAGCAAAGAATCAATAATGATATTTAATCCTAAAGCACTGATTCCTCGTGAAATTCATCAACTTTCACTTTGATTCCACGTGAAACACCATGTGCAACAACACCTTAGCTTAGCCAGAGGCAAAGGACAATTAAGCAACGCTTGAATCAAATCCTCACCCAACACAGAGAATGAATTCCCCAATAACTGAAATAATCCCTAAGAGAGAAGCATATTTCCCAATTCAGGCAATCCACTACGATGCAAACACTTAACAGAATCGAGCTAGGGTTTCAAAAATTAACCGAATTTAACCTCAAATCGACGAGAACTTGAGCAAAGAAATAAGAAATATACTATATAGCGTGAAAAATTAAAAATTAGAACGTAATTAACTAACCAAACTCGAACTGTAACAAAAAGGAAACTTACAATTCAATAATTAATTTAATCATGTCAGATCGTGATATGTGTTGAAACTGCATACTCAGTCTAAAACCGTTAAAACAAACCCTAGAAAATCATTTTCATGTAACATAACTACCATAACTGCCTTCCAAAGAGAGCATAACATGAAAAGGGAGAAGGAAAAAAAAAAAGAAAAAGAAATTTGACACAGAGATAGAGAGAGAGAGTACGTTTCATCTTTGACGGCGAGGTTAAGGAGAGCGAGAAGAGCGGCCTGGTTTAACTCCGCAGAGTCGAGTCGAAGCATGGAGACGAGTGGAGTGACGGCATCGGCAAGCTGGCGTCGACATCTGTTAGAAGTCTTGGTCAGGCGACGGATGTCGCGAGCGGCTTGGAGCTTAGAATCGAAGTCATCGGCTCGGATAAGGAGGAGAGCTCGTTGGACACCGGAGGAAGCCGAGCGTGGCGTGGGCGTGTCCGCTTCGGCGCTCATGTGGCTCTGCGGAGGCGAATAGTCCATTCGAAACAAACGCAGAGAGAGAGAGAGAGAGAGAGAGAGAGAGAGTTACTGTGGAGAAAATGGGGGAAAAAAATATCTGACAAGTAGGGAGAGGAACAGAAGTGGTAGCTTTAAGCAACAGTTAAAGAAAGGGGAGGGGTTGGCTTCGTTGCTCAGATTATGGCTTTTTATTTTTTTATCCATTGTACTTAACTTCCCTTGAAATTAATGCACTTAAATCTTTACTATTTAACATTAGATAAATAATTTAAAATTGTTAAAAGTAATATTGATTACTTAAAATCAGATTGTCTATAAGTTCTTTTTTTTTTTTTTTCTAAGATTTAGGAACTTAAATGTTTAATTCAAGAGATAAAAAGCTAAGTACATAAAAGGAAGTGTTTACAATTTATGCTTCCTTTCCAAATTTTGATGCCCAAGTATAAGATAAGGAAAATCTGGGAGTAATATGCAAATACACGCACATCCACTAAACTGTTGATTGAAAGCGAATACTCAAAACTAATTTAAAGCGTGACTTTATTATCTTTATAAACTTTTGAAATTGTGTATGCAAATCTCAAAACATTGCTAAACCCTTAAAATCATGAATATTTATAATCTTTTTAGTGATATTTTGAAAGTTCTAGCTACAACTTAAAAATTATATGTATATTTTCAAAAGTTATATGATAGTAAAGTTACTATAGTTGAGATTTTCCATAGTCACTCTTAAAATTTTTTTGAAATGACACTCATATCCTTGATATTTTCAATTGTATATTGACATCCTATCATGCAGTATTGCACCCTTTATACATTTCATTAATACATAGGTATGTTTGAACATTCATAAAAATAATACTAGTAGACATTTAATTCTAATGTTTGTGTAAAAATTAAAAATAAATTTAACAGCATAATAAAATTTAAAATAATATAACTTTTAAACCAAACTATATGAATGATCAATGATTTAAGGGAAGGAAATAATAACAATAACAACAACAAAAACAGTAATTCATAAAAAGTATGAAAAATGCATGAAAAGAAAAGACAAATTATACATCTATTGTGATACATTATAATGATAATATTAAGTGATTTCAAATATTCTTAGTGGAAAATGTACTTGAATGCATTATTTTGAAAAAATTGAGCATGATAGTTGATTGTTTTCTACATAAAACATATACTTTTGGAATCATTATCCTACTTACATGGTATAAGGTTTGAATGAGGTAGTATGCAGTGACTTTTTTAGTGATTGTCTTGCTGTCATTATGAAATTTATTTCATATGTTTGTTTTATTTTAATATTTGATTTTTTTTTTCAAATACAACGTCACATGCAATTTTTCTTTTAATTATATAATGATAAATCTTGTATATGTAGTGAAATTAATATAAATTATTTCACATTTTACATTTTTATAATCTCAATTTATTTTAATTTAGCATATGTATAGCGGATTTGTAGTCCGTTAGCTAAATATTATGATAAGAAGTTGAGTGCAAATTGGCTATATAACTTTAATATTAAAGTTATTTGCGTGTTACCCTTTTTTTCTATTTTTTAAAAGTTTTGTTATCTGGTGTAAAGTTAAAAAAAATATATTGTAACATAATTTTCTCTAAATAAAATAAAAGTAACTTTGAAAAATTATGATCAACTATGAAATAGATATTATCCAAAGATTCTCTCCAATAATATACCCACATCATACTAAATTGTAAATCCTTAAAAAACAAAAAAAAAAAAAAGATATCTTGTAGAAGCTTTAACAGGCCATTATTTTAATGAAAGATTAAGATCTTAAATTTCCATTTTGGTCATCTTTTGTTGTTTATGATGTAATTCTTATCTTTTGTTGAAAATACCAGTTTGATTATATATTGCAATTTTTTTTTGGGATTATATATAATATATTGCAATTGAAATATGTCTTTTATCTTTAAGAAAATCTCCTAAGATTTTACTTTTCATTTGTGTATTTATGAAAAGAAGGATGAATACAATTCTTTTATTATTTTTTTTTTTCCTCTTCTTTTAAATTCTAATTGGGACCCTTGAGTCGAAGTTGGTTTTCTTCTTGTGCAAAATGATTTTATTTTTGACGAAAGTGTTTTTGGCTATGTCTATGGACCTATAGAATAGAATAGGTAGTGTGAACGACTTTTTAGAACGGCAGTTGCGGGTTATATTTCTTTTTTCTGAGGTTCTGTTCGTTTGGTAAAGTTATACAGGAAAAACAACAAACAAAAAGAATGAATAGATAATGCCAAAGATAAGAGCAATGGGATAAAATATGAGAAATAGCGAATTAGGAACATTGGTTTTTTTTTTTTTTCTTTTTCTTTTTCTTTGGTTTGTTAAGGTTACAAGGAAGAATGATTGATTTAGAATAGATGCAAATAGAAGATGGTGACAATTCGATTTAGAGCCGGTCTTGCGGATTGATCCCTTGGCGATGTAAAATCCATTCCACATGCAATGTTATTACTATACAATTTTTTACACGATTTTTTTTTTTTTTTCCATTAGCACAAATAATCACTTGAAAGAGTCCCTTTGATTAAATTTATTTTGTCATAAAACAAATAAAGTTTACATTTTCTTTTTAATTATCCCTAGCGTTAGGAATAAATGAAATACTAAATCAACAACTTAGATGAAATTATCCATTTGGTTTCTACACAAGTTCACATTGTCTCTATTTTGATTTGCCTAGTCTATTTTTCTATCCAAATTTTTGGAAGTATTGGTTGTCATCTCAAAATCTTAGTAGATAGAGTTTGGTGGTTGATAGACTACTAAGCTAAATGGGCTGCGTTGAGGTGATTCCAAGTTACCTAAGTTGACTTGCAAAATAGACAAAGGTGAGTGGAGCAATTGGGGGTTATCCGATAAGGTCTCTTCAACACTTGAATCAGTAAAGCTTGTGAGGGAACGAACACATCATTTGAGAGGCTCAAGAGGGAAATGGAAGTAGTTAGGATTAATAAAGGAGTGAGAGTCTTAGTGTAACTTGTGAGGGGTAAAAACCAATTATTTATATACCTAACCTTTGAGCTCTAGTCAACTCACGATGTGTACCCTTATGTTTTGTGGGGCTTCGAGTTGGCAACTGTGAGAATGATTGCCTTTAGACTTTATAACTATCTTTTTCTCATAAATGTTTAGCATTGTTGTATAACTAAAGCCACATAGGCTTAAGTTTTCCCACATGCGAACCGCTAAGAGTCATAATACATTTAATGCGATGTTAGTGTTACACGACTAAGTGTTATGAGGTTTCTATAAGTTTTAGGATTGTTCGAGAGGAATTGCTAAGGGTTCTTCAGAGGTTAGCAAGTGGCTTACATGACTTTAAGGGAGGAGGACATCACTAAGCCAAGCCCTTTATTCCTTTGATTGTCTTAGTCAAGATGGCATCGTTCTTGGCACGGGGCCTAAGGCAGCCAACCTAAGCCTTATTAAAGTTATTGATTAGTGGGTGGTATAATTTGATTGCGAACTTAAATGGTCAATATAAGTTGTCCTTAGCAACGTAATCTCAAGAGTTGGAGTGCTCAACTTAAGGCTTAAAGTGGTCCATGTCCAAGAATTGGCATCAACATTGGTGACACTATTGGAAGTGCCATTGAAAAACTTTTAGATTATAATCTAGATGTTTTCTAAAATGATTCGAATTGAACCAAACTGCAATTGAGACAATTGGTTAAAAATGTTAAATCGTTTAAGGTAGTTTGGTTTACTAAAGTTTTAAATTGAACTAAACTAAACCATAAATACCTTAAGTTTATTTGCGCTTTACAAAAGAATAAATGCATTAAAATGTGAGATTTTTTTATTAGCCTCTCGGCAATGTTTTATATCATGTTTGGTACAAATGAATAATTTAGAATGGAATGAATTATAATAGAATAGAATAGAATGAGAACCGGAATGAGACATTCTTTCCTATATTTGGAGATAGTTACGGAATAGAATGGAATAGAATAACACTAAATGCTCCAATAGAATTATTTATAGAAAATACCTTTTAATTATTACATGTTATAATTTATTTTAAGGTTAAAAAAATTTTAATCAATTATAATTAATGAAGTAGGAATAGAATCTTGATTCCCATTTTAACCAAAATCGTCAATTCAATGGATTTGCAATTTTAATTTCAAAATGTACTTCTAAACATAGAGAATGGGAATGGAATTTAGAATCATAATTTCATTCCGGTTCATTGTTATATATTAAATGTAACATTAGAGATATCCCATTAACATTTTCCTTTTATGAACATGTGTAACAAGTTTTAGAAGAAGCTCATTCATATAAGCTTCAATGTGATCAAGTTTTTTGACATTTATTATAAATCTAAATTACTTTCTAGTTAACTCTATATCCCGTATGGGATAGGATAGTGGAGATGAACCAGTTTCATTCAAGTAAAAGCATAAGTTGATGTCACATTAGTAAACTTATTCCATTTAAATTTGGTTTTGTTTTTTCCTTAAAATAATGGGACTACCTTCTCTTGGTGACCTATGTTATTAATTTTGCTAACCATAAATATCCAATTCTACCTATTAAAACTTAATAATATAAGCTACTAGGAGCATGTGCATCCTTAAAAAAGTATTTTATATCTTTACATGCGACATCAATATTTAAAGAATTGTCTCATTACATTATTCCCAAGTTCTTTCATAGAAGTTTCCTAATATTTTTTCAAGTTTTTGTTAGTCCTAGTAATACATTTTTAACCTATAATAACTTAGAAAAACAATATATATATATATATATGGTAAACACTTTAATGAAATATTCTCTTAATTAAACTTTAATAATTTACATTCGCTTTGAAAAAAATGGGGCTACTACCTATTATGTAGTAAACACAAATTCCAATTTGTTGACTAATTTGTGAGAAAGGACTAAAACGCTATTGGTAGACATGTTGTTACTAGAATTTAGTTAAGGTGGTCAAGGTTAGAGGTAACCTGCAAAATAAATACATTCAAGCTAAAGGATGGGTGCTGGAAATGGTTTTTGCATAACCACTCTAATGTTTAAGTCAGTAAAATTTTTTAGGGAAATAAATGTAAAGGAAATGGTGAGATTGAAAATTAGGATTCTTTTCCCTTAAGACATGATGGGTTAACTATTCGTGGAAAGTGATCATAATCTCACGAATAAGTACTTATCAGTTATAGACTTTTCTTATCTAGCTAAACTGTTCTCATTTAGTCCTCTTTTGAACCTATGGACTGGACTTAAGTGCCATGGACTTGAGAGCTTAAGTTCCATAGAACTAGATGAAGATGGAAGTCCGTAAAATGTCTTCTAGTAAGATTGATCGAGCTCTAAGGAGCGCAGTTTAGACACTCGCAAGGTTATTCTTGAAAGCTTGCCTAAAACATGATGAGACTAGCCTAGTTCTAAGTAACTCAACTTAGGCTCCAAGGTAATTAACCTGGCTTTATGGACTAAGCTTATATTCTAAGAAGGTCGGTTGGAAATTGGAGATATATGTCCAAAATAGCTGATCAATAAAAGGAATTGAGTAGAAGATTTAAAGTTAAAACTTATATGATATAATTTCGATTAAGAATATTTTAGGCATCAATTTATAATTTTTGTTACAGTATATATACAAAACCTAAATTACACTATACATTCACATAGATTCACATGATATGGGTATACTATTAGCAATCATTTAAGTGACCCTCATATAAACTCGATATAACAAATATTTTATATTGTCAAAATGTAAAATAGTTATAGTGTGTAAAACGATCATACAAGTAAATTATTTAGATAATTGAAAAACAAAGAAAAATAGATAGAATTTATTTTAGATAATTATATAAAGATATAGGCCCTTTATTTTTCTGATAATGCAAGCAAGAATATATTTTTAAAAAATAATTTTATCCGTAATTTGTTAATATAATTATCTAGTACTTTTTACATCTGAAATACGGAATCGGTATCCACTATTGAAAAGAATAATGGATAACTAATGATACTTACGTGTCAAGCATGAGCACTTCATGCTGATCATAGCTCCATTATTTGCCTCAGCCGACAGACAACAATTCGGAAGAAGCCAAGAAGAAAAGGCAAGAAAAAGAGTGCACGAGAAAAGTCTATGATTATTATGGTTAATAAGAAAATTATGACCCGTGGGAATTAAAAAGAAAAAAAAAAAAAAGAAGAGCATTTCTATGACTGTATAAAAAAAATTAATATATTCTAATACCTAAAAAAAGGCATCCATATCACGAGTTTGGAAAAAGAAAATTACAAGGAAGTGCTGCGATATGATATTTGTGTTGACAACGATAGGACAATCAAAAAGCGAAATCCAACTTTTAGGACATGAAGAGACCACGTGTAGCCATGATTTCTTCATAAGGCGAGCCAAGTGTTGTCGATTGATTTGTTGTTCAACGCGTTTGTTTCCCTTAATATTATACCAGGAAGACCGTGTGAAATTGCACGATGAGATTTGCACCGTTGTAAAAGCAATCCCCTTCCCCTACTCTCTGTTATGAATACCACCATTAAAAATAAAAAAATACACACACACACACATCTGTATATTACAATTTTTTTAAATAGTAGATAAATTTATGTATATTGATTCTATAAAGATGCATATATAGATCTATATATTTATTTATGTACATATATATACACATAATGGACACATCTATTTAGTGTATTTAAAATTAAAAAAAAATTGCTTATTGGCCAAAAAAAAAAATTTCCTAGTTCAATGCATTTTTCTATCCTAGAAAATATATATTAAATTCAAGGCGTTAAAAATAGAAAATTGTCTCATTAAGTACTGTTAATAGGCAATTTTAGTTAAGAACCCAACCTATGTTAATCTATTCAAAAACTGGACTAAGCTGCTCTTACTTAGTACAATCTGCTTAACAAATTAAACTATACTCAAAGACAAGCTTCCTAGCCATGATTGGCTTAACTTAATTAATGCATAAGCCTATTACCAATGAGAGTCGAACTAGCTTAGAAGAGCTCAAAACAAGTTAGAATTGGTCAAAACAAAGACAATGGAGATCTAGGCCACAATGCCCAAGTTAATTAGGCTTTACCTAAGGGTTCAAACATTTAAATTATGACAAGGTACATGAGTGGTTCAACCGTTGTCACACTAAGCAACTACTAATTGCCTTGAGTTCCATAAATCCAAGATGAGATCTAGATGGTTTAATTACTACATAGAGATAGATAAGTCTAATCCTTTAATAAATGAGAGACCAAGGCCTATGACCCTTTTCATCCTTCACTTACACATTTCTATACATACTTAACTTTATTACTTACTTAAACATCAAAGCAATAACACCGAATAGTCCTAATACGCCTCTTAGCATATCTTTCTCTATTTTGTAGAACTCAAGTCCACTATGAAGATTGAGGAACAATGAGTGTGATGTCAAATAAAAACATTATGTGACACCTTTATGAAAACTATATATTATGCCATGTTGCACACATATTATAAGTGTAAAAGGAGAAAAAAAAACCCCCAAAATATTAAACACATTTAATAAAAAAATGTTGATCATAAAGTATGAAAAGATAGAAATATCACAATATAAAAAATAAAATATGTAAAAAATATAAAATAGTGAAATTACGTAATAAAATATTGGTAGTATGCAGTTATTTAGAACAGAATGGGGTTATTTAGAATGGTGGATGATTTTCAAATATTATATGTGTGTAGTGAAAGGTTTTGGTAAAATAAAACATTTAAAAAAAAATAAAAACACTGAAGATAATAGTAGGGATATTGATTTTATTATTATAAATAATCTCTCTCTCTTCCAATCTTAATTTTTTAAAATCAATGTAATAAAAATTGCTTTAACAAGTATTTCTTAACAAAACCCTTGCTCTAAAAAGAAAAATATGCTTACCTCACCCATTGGCCGCTGACCCCCTTTTAACATTATTTGCTACCGCTTATCTTGAGAAAAGAACCAAATCAAGGAACTATATATATATATATATATATATAAGCTTTTCTCAAGAAATACATAAATAAAATTTTAAATCAAGAAATTTTAGATATAATTGTAAATACTTTTCCTAAAATATTATTTAGGCATGGATAAACTCTATAAACTATGAAAGTCTTTTGTATGTATAGTATAATTGTGACATGTAAATCGATCCATTTTTACAAGTAGACATGTGCATTGAGTTGATCCAATTCAGAATCGATCCTTAAACCATTGGTTGAGTTTTCTTTTTTTTTTTTTCTTTCTGGAATTTTCTTATTCGTGGAATTGTTGTCTTTTTTTTTTTTTTCAATTCAATTTAAAGCTATTGAAAATTTTATTTTTAGTTCATTATTTTTCAATCCCAAAATAATTTGTTTGGAACACGTGATGTTATATTATAATATTGAATAAGAATGTCTAAAGTTATAGAAATCGCAACATAGCAAGATTTTTTATTCAGATTTTGAAATAAATGATCAAAATGGAAAAATAAATTACAGCGTAACTATAAATTGTAATTATATATTACAAAATATGATTCCTCATATTGGAGTATAGTTACTAAACAAAAATATAAATTATGGTATCGTAATGATGCAAAAAGGCCATTTCATTTTTTTTTTAATTTTCTCTCATTATATATATATATATATATATTTAATTTTATGGATTAACCTAGTCTCGAGTTGCCAATTCAACAAGGGATTAACTCGACAATTCAGGGGCTTGCTAACCTAATGGTTTCACAAGATTGAACTACCTTGGCTGGCCCAAAGCAGTTCTGGGTCTATTTACAATTCGGAACCAGTCCATGTACACGTCTAATTACAATTATACATCCCTCTATTTTCAATGGATATTGTTATTTATCAAGAAAAAAAAAAAGATTTTAAAGGGTGACTCTACATTTCTATGACTTTTGAAAGTATTAGTAACATCTAAACTATCTTAAATACCCAAAAGCTACGTTGGGAAAAAAGGATCCTACAACAAGATATGTATAAATAATGAGTAAGTATCATTAAAATTTATATAACATGGAAGTGTGCATACACATATAAAGTAGTTTTATTAAAAATCATCTATCACCAAAGTGTTTGAAATGTGGTATATAATATTTAATAATACTTTTCTTAAGATTTGAAGCTTATCTATATGTATATTAAAAAATTATATAAGAAATAATGTCTCAATTTAAAAGTTTAAGAAACTTAGAAGTTGTATCTACCAATAATTTAAAGGGTAGTAGTTTGATGGAAAATTATTTTAGACCCTTAAAATGTGGTGGCACCCTAAACCAAACTTTTTAGTAAAATGGACTAATGAAGTGGATGGGTCATCATTATCGCCTGAAAAATGTGCACATATAAACATGTATTTTTAGAGCCCACACATGCAGGGTTTTAATTAATGCAGGTTTGGTGGGCCGTCCACTTTTATCTTTTGACACATAAGGAGATCGTAGAGTACAAGTTTTGTATCCTTGAAGTTATTGTTTAATACTATGCATACTAATTAAAAAAAAAAAAAAAGAAAAGAAAAGAAAAGTGGTTAAATTCCTTTCTTGGGCTTCAAGTGATTTACTAACAAGTTACAATATGAATTTTCATGGGAATAACCCTAAGTAGTATAATTTTTTTTTTTCCTCCAAGTATATGACAACATCGTCACTTACTCTTGGTAAAGTTTCAAGTTATTTAGTGGTTAAGGACACAAAATATATATATATATATATTGAACAAACTATAAATATACTTTTTAAATTATTAATTGAATACGGATACATCTTTTAAATTTTTTAAGTGTTATTCCACCTCTCCATTGAGGTGTATTTGCATTGGGGTTATTCCGTGGTAGGTTAGTTTTAACTCCTAGCTCCAGGTTAACTTCAGATTAACCTCATGCAGTTTATCTCCTCTAAGAGGAGTTAAAAAAACGAATGTAGGAGATCAACTTACTATCAAAAAGTGCCAGAACGGTCAACGCAAGAGCTTTTATTCTTGTGTTTATTTATTTGGTTAACCAAGGTTTCAAGCAACGTATTAAATTTTCATTCAAGTTATGTTGCAACATAGACAATCGTAGCCATAAATAATTACACCAAATCTATTTAATATTTGGTAACGTAACTTCAAAAAAATCTGATAAACCCAGACATTTAATAGGGTTTAACCTTTGAATTATCCCATTTCGTCCAAAAATAAATGTAAAAACGCAAAGAGCTGTTTGGTTTTCAAAAGTAATGAGAATTTTCTAAAAATATCTAAATAAAAATTTTCAGACTTTTCAATTTTTTTTTTTCTCATCAATTTCTGTTTCTTCAAATAAAAGTTTTGAAAATGTTGAAAACATATTTGGTTCTCTTCATCAATTCATCGAGGAAGAAAAAGAGAAGTGTAATGGTTAAACCATAACAAGTCGTCAAAAGGGTTCAGCTTATTTGCAAAAGTAGTTCAACTTATTCTAAGAAGGCCAAATTTTCTTTTGAAATAAAACAAACGGTTTTATTTTGCTTTCGTTGAAAATAGTTCCCAACTACCATATACTCTAGCTACTTTGACTTTCATATGCAAGTTGAAAATTGAAAATCGAAAAGACCTAATTTTGGATGCCTGTGTAGATATTAATTTAAAGTTACACATATTTACGAAAATAATAAACTTACTTAGAAACTTTGCATCATTTCCCTCAAACTCGATAAGTTGAAATAACTAACCTAAACCAGAAGCTTGCTAGCTTAGTTGTTAAAGTAAGTATAATCTATACATCGCGTCTGTGGCTAAACTAGCTTTAAAGCAATCAAATCGACATCTATAATATACATATATATATATATATATGACTTGTAGAGTAACTCTTTGCAAAATATGATTTCTTATAATGCTGACAATTCACTATTTTACATAACTTTATATATATATATATCAAAAGTTCAAAGTTTTGAAAAGAATTGTACAACTCTAGAAGCAAACTTATTTACATGTGCTTAAAGTATTAACATGCCAACGAAAACTATAGGACCTCTCAGAATGACCCTAGCAGTTTTCCTACAAAAGAAAACAAAAACAAAAACCAAAAGGAAAAAGTGATAAATTTATTAGTCTTCTCATCTTCACTCCTTAGTTAGTTGGAACTAACCTATAGGTAACTATAGCGTAGCATCTCCAAGTACTAATCAATATCTACAAAACAGTCTGTTCAGATATAAGCACAACTAATTCAATAAAATAGTATTGAGTCATAAGAGTACATTAACAAACATAATTATCAAATTATTAATTAAGTGCAAATGCAACCAACATATGGTTGCCCATCACGTAATGTTTAATTGATCCATTGCGAAGTTAGAAAAATTACATCAAGTTGAAGAGTTTCAACGCAACACTATCAAACCAAATTTGGGCTTATGCAATGGAAAACTCTCTCCTTTTTAGACAACATTTGAACCACGGTTCTTAATCTTATAGCAACCTCTTAACCTGTCACTTAGTTTGACTAAGGGTGGAACAATTTTTGCTATCCTCATCAAAATGTTGATATTTAGTTTGATGTCCTAATCGATACCCTTAGCGGGTTGTCATGAATGTCTAGTTAGTATGGAGTTAAGTTAAGATTAGTCATATTTTTAAGGTGAGCAACTAAATTCAAGGCAAGCTAGAGATTATATGTGCAACCAAAAAACAACACTTGAAGATCATCTCCTAATCAAAAATCAGTATTACAAGCACACAAATGGCATGTACACATATAATCTAGCTATAACCACAAATAAGCACTCTTAATCCTCTAAGTGTCCTTGAATGATAACCCAACATGCCATGAAGCACCGATCCTAACTTACTTGATGTCAATGTGCATTAATCTTGCTTTTGTACTCTATCCCTTCACAAGTTCCTAAATAGTTAACACAAATATTTCACTTTTTGCTTCATAAAAAGTATATGAATTCTTTTTAGTGTTTTATATATAGTTTTGATTTAGTTTACACAGGTTTACTAAGTCCTTAATTAAGTTTTGGCTTGTTATTAAAATCTCTACACGAGGTTCTAAATAGTAGCCTTTATGTAGTTTTTGTTTCAAAACCCCCTAACAAAGTATTTGAAAATAGCCTTGCTAAGTAGGAACTATTTGATGAACCTTTTGATGTTACATTAGTTAAGTTACTTGTATCAACCAACCTTTTGATCAAGTTTCTAAAACTAGGATTAAGTTATTCTTTTACTAAATCAACTCTTTAAAGAACTCTCTGAACATATTCAACTTACAAATTCACTCTAAAGCGACTCATTCTAGTATCATATTTCTAGTTATAAACATATTAATGCATGATCATACAACTAGTTTATCAACTTAATTAACACTATACTATTGAAACTTCTAAATTCCCATATTATCATTTTAATGCATTAAGCCTATAAGTAGTAACTTGCACATATTTCAACTTCAATTCAATTCACTCAACTTCGGATCATTCACTTTAGTAGGATATAACTCAAATGAACTCCAGAACAAATGCACATTATCTTCCTTAAAAACTCATTACATGGAACTCCAAAAAATAGCATTTTTCTACTAATTTAGAGGTTCAAAAATTCATAAAAATCATAGAAAATATTTTTGTTTGAAAACTCCACATAGCATTCTTACATGCAATATAATGATATTCCAAAAAAATTTTGGTTTAAAAACTATAATATTAGGGTTATTTAAATAACCTTGAAAATAGCTTGATTTTAGGTAATTTCTTTAGGAGGTCATATATTTGATAAAAAATTTTACAAACTAGTATTTTTTTCTCAAATAATACATATAAAAACATTCCACAATAATTTTTTTTTGTAATATTTGGAGTAAATTTGGTATTTTTACTAAATTATAGAAAATTGAGTAAAATTTTACACTCATCAAAAAAGTGGCGGTCTAACCACCAATGACCACTCCCTAGTCGTTGGCCCCTTTACACATTACCTCCACTATTAGGTGGTGGTGGTGATAGTTCACACCTAGCTTCCCTCCAAACCTACACTTGTAAAAATAGCTTAGTTTACTTAATTTTCCTTTCTATTTTACTGAAAATTTTCCTTCAATGATCTTCCTCTTTTTAAATTTTTCTTGTAGTTCTAAGATACTTAAGAACTCAATTGAGAGCTCCAATGATATTTCCTAAGTTATAAAGTGTGGAAATGGGAATTCTCTCTCATCAAAGCTTATATACTCTTAATCCATGCATGTTTAGGTATCCTTGAGATCACTTCTTTAATACATAGCTATCAATTGGTTGTCTATGCCTAATCCATTATAACTCTGATAGTTTAGAAATCCTTTATTATTTTTCTTATAAATTTTTAGCTAATTATATATATTTTCAAGTATATTAAGTTTTTACGAGTACATGTTTATATATATTAATCATGCCCAAATCGCATGTATTGTTTTTATATATTATTTTATGTTATTTTATATATATAATTTTATAGTGTAATTAATTTATCTTTAAAATTTAGTTAACTTTCGTCACTTAAGACGTACGTTTCCGATATATAAAATAAAATACAGTATAATTTAGTAAAATTACATATTTTTAGCTATAATAATACTATTTTATTGTACTTCTATATTTTGGACCCATGAGGTGTCTTTAACTAATTCCTAAGACTCATCTGTGAAGTATCAACTTGATTAAACTATTATCGCGTATACCTTAAATTACTCGCTCAGAATCCAATACGTAAGATTACATAGCTCACATTTCTACCTCTTTAAAAAAAATTTTGTCCTCAAAACTTTGATTATCCACCTCACTTAATGCAATATCTAAATACTCTAACATTTAACCAGTTATCATTGATTGAGTGAAAAAGATTCACTAACCTAGTCTCTAGAACAACCATGAATATTTCTTCTATATCGCCATCTTTGGTTCCTAAGTTAATTCTGCTTGAGGGCCACTTCTCCAACATACTTTTACATACCTTACATCTTGATTTTGTAGTCTTTGAATCCGTTTATCAAGTATTTTATTGGGTTACTTTTCCACTATATAGTCCTTTTGTAGGTCCGTTGACTTTATCTCTACTACTATATTCGGATTTTTCATAGACTTTCTTGGCATAGATACATGGAACACATCATGGTATCCCGATAGACTTAGGGGTAATGCGAGTTGATACGCTACATTTCCAACTCTTTTTAATACCTCAAAGGGTCCAATATAGCATGATCTTAACTTCCCAATCGTACCAAACTATTTAAATCCTTGAAATGAGTTTATCTTCACTTACACATGGTCTCTAACTTGGAATTCCAAAGGTCTTTACTTCAAATCCACCTAACTCTTATAACAATCATAAGTTGCCTTCATTCTTTTGTCAAATGATCTTCACCTTATCATTTATATGTTGAATTAACTTAGGTCTTATCACTACATGCTCTTTACTTTGCCAATATAATGGTAATTGGCACTTCCTTTCGTATAATGCTTTGAATGGTGCCATGTTTATTGTTACTTGATAACTATTGTTATGGGTAATAGGTTGTACTAAACTGTAACATCGCTCCTAGAGATCGATTTTACAAAAGGGCATGTCTTTTAAGCATATCTTCTAATATTTGAATTATTCTCTGAATGACCATCTATTTATGGGTAATAGGCTGCACTAAACTATAACATCGTTCCTAAAGATCGATTTTACAAAAGGACATGTCTTTTAGGCATATCTTCTAATAGTTGAATTGTTCTCTCTAAATGACCATCTATTTATGGGTAATAGGCTGTACTAAACTATAACATCATTCCTAGAGATCGATGCGAAATCTTCTAAACTTTGATACAAATCAGTTATCTTTATTAAAAACGATACTCTCTGGTATGTCATGTAATTTGACAATCTTACGTATATATAGCTTAACTAACTTCTCCATCGATTCACTAGTTCGATACGCTAAAAAGTGTACATTCTTTGTTAATCTATCAACAACTACTCAAATGGAATCACATCTAACCTTGGTTCTTGGAAGTCTTACCACAAAATCCACCATGATATAATCCCATTTCCACTAAGGGTGCTTCTAATAATTGCAATATTTCACTAGGCCTTTGTTATTGGGCTTTCACCTGTTGACATGTTGTATAATTTGCTACATATTGAACTACGTTCTTTTTCATTCCTTTCCACCAAAACAGGGTTTTCAAGTCTCTATACATCTTATTCCCTCTAAAGTGTAATGTGTATATAGTAACATGTGCTTCATCTATGATCTTTTGCTTCAAATGTGCATTATCGGGCACACAAACTTAGTTTTTGAACATCAATAATCCTTTCTCATCAATGTGAAAATTCGATACTTTCTCTAAAATCAACTGTTCTTTCACCATCTTTAAAATTGGATCTCCTCCTTGTTATAGCTTAATTTTCTCCAGTAAAGTAGGTTGAACAACTAAGTTCATCAATTGTACATTGGTTTTGTGCTACTTAGTTTCTTGAATTCTCAAATCAAATTCTTTTAAGTGGTAAGAAGATAAGCCACTTGCTCATAATTTCTACGACTTAAAGCATCTACCACAACACTAGCTCTATTGAGGTGATAATTATTAGTTAAATTATAATCCTTAATCAGTTCTAACCATTGCTTCTGCTTTAAATTTAATTCCTTTTGAGTAAAGAAATATTTTAAAACTCTTATGATTTGTATGAATCTCACAATGTTGGCTATACGAATAATGTCTCCATATTTTCAAAGCAAAAATAACAACTACTAACCCTAAATAATGTATCAGATAGTTCATCTCATAAGGCCTTAACTTACTAGAAGCATATGTAATTACTTTACCATTTTACATTAAAACACTTCCTAACCATTTTGAGAGAAGTTAGTATAAACATAATAAGACTTACTCGGATTTGGCAAGGTAAGAATTAGAGCTATTACCAAGTAATCCTTTAACTCATGGAAACTTCACTTGTACTCCTCATTCCATTCAAACTTAACATCTTTCTGAGTCAGTCGAGTTAAAGGTTAAAAAATCCTTAATAAATCTTTTATAATATCCTACCATCTCTAGAAAACTCCTTACTTCCATAATTGTAGTAAATTGTCTCTAATTAGCTGTAGCCTTAACTTTTTCAAGATCCATTGAAATCCCTTCACCAGATATTATATGACTTAAGAATGCTATTTTTTTTTTTCAACCAAAAATCACATTTATTTAACTTCGCATATAACTTATTGTCTCTCAATTTTTGTAACGTTAATCGCAAATAATCATCAATAAACACTGCTACAAATTTATCCAAATAAGGTTAACAGATTTGATATATTAAATCCATGAATAATGCAAGTGCATTTGTTAAACCAAATGATATCATTGCAAATTCAAAATGTCCATATTGTGTATGGAATGTTGTGTTAGGTATTTCTTTCAGCATAATCCATAATTGATGGTATCATGATTTCAAGTCAATACTTGAAAATACTGTTGATCCATGTAGCTGATCAAGCAAATTCTCAATTCTTGGCAATAGGCATTTATTCTTAACTGTCACTTTATTAAGTTCTCTATAATCAATATACAACCTCATTGTTCTATCCTTCTTTTTCACAAATAGCATAGGGGCTCCCTACTACGATACACTTAACTTGATAAATCCTTTATCCAGAAGTTCTTGTAATTGTTTCTTTGACTCCTGTAACTCCATTGATGACATCCTATAAGGAGCTTTAGGTATCGACTCAGTTTTTAGGAACTAACTCAATAATAAAGTCCAACTCCCTATGCATTGTTTGATGCTAATCTAAGCAAGTTATTCGAAAATACATTAGGAAATTTACAAACTATAAGTATGTCGAAAAATTCCAAATAACACTGCTACTTCTCATTATCAACTTTCATTTCCTTAACTATGATAACGGCTAACTTTACACTACTACTCTTGGTCTTACCAATGAATACAATGTTCCCTTTATCCAGTATCATCACCTTATTTTGACAATCTACTTTTACTTTATGTTTAGATAACTAATCAATCCCCACAATGACATCATAGCCCGTAAAAGGTAACTCTATCAATTTAATTGGAGTTGACACAAGCTACCCTATAGGATTTCTTATTCTATAGGTAACTTTCGCTTCAACTACTTTAATTCCATTGTTTGACACAAATTCCTAGCCAATGAAGGAGTGAGAAGCTCCTATATTAACAATGCATATTCGACTTGTCCATTTATGTTTACATGACCTATATTATACTATTGTTATAGTTATTCACAAGTTCTTAAGACTTATTATAGTACTACTAATTACTATACTCTTTAACACATATAGTTATTTTATTAAGTATAATTTATGCTATAATTCTTAATTATTAGTTAATGTTATCGTACATACCTATTACTAAGCTTGGTTTACTACCATCTATTCCACCATCATTGTCATCCGAACCTTTATAAAAATATTCCTCCATCCATTCATCTAAGTCCTAAGTGTCCTCATCCATGCTTTTCAATGCAAAAACATGTACAAGTACCATCGTAGTATCCGCTCCTCATGTATTCTTCACTTTAGGTCCAAACTGCATACAATATCTTAAAAAGTATCCCGTTCGACCATAACGATAGCATTTCACATTTTTCATCCTTGGGTACTCTCTAAATACATAATTTTGCTTTCCACATTAAGTAACATTTTCCTTTTAATTGTACACATTAGCAAGAATAGTGTTGGCCTCTATACTTCCAACATTTAGTATTCCCATCCTTATCATAAAAACTACATCCTTTATCTTACTGTGTTGGACCACTAGTTATTGTAGCCAACTTCTTTCCTTTTAGACCCGTACTACTACTTCTAGCACTAGAGAATGATCTCTTAAAAACGGGTCTAAATCGATTCACCCTTCTTGGTTTCTTACTTCACTTAGATTGCATTGCTATCTGATTATTCTTGAGCTAGCATGCTTTATCTACAACCTTATTGTTGTTAGTAAAACCATAATCTATAAGCTTGCATCTCATTGTAGATTCAAATCCCCTAAGGAAAAGATCTCTCTCTTAAACTTTGGGTTATTTTGATATGATTGTAGTGCATACTGGATCAACTGATTAAATTTCATCTTATATTACACTATACTTATTGTACCTTGTGGGTGTTTGTGTCGAATCAACCAATTAAATTTCGAGCCTCCTAAGAAGACCTTCATAGTTTTCCTACAAAGGAAAACAAAACTAAAAGGAAAAGGAAAAACTGATTAGTTCATTAGTCCATTAGTCTTCACATCTTCATTCTTTGGCTTGTCGGAACTAACTTGTGGGTGCTTGTATCGCAATATCTCTAAGTACAAATCAACAACTGTAAAAGAGTCTATTAGTATGTAAGCATAACTAACTCAGTAAAATAGGATAAAGTCATAAGAGTGCATTAACAAACATAGTTGTCAAACCATTAATTAGATGCAAATGCAAATGCAATAAGCATATGGTAGTCCATCACACAATGTTTAACAGAAATTGTGTCTGCTCTAACTCAGATTGAAGAGTTTAAGCACAACACTATTAGACCAAATATGAGTTTGTGCAATAAAGAATACCTTTCTCCCTGGATAACATCCAAACCATAGTTCTCAACTTTCTTGCAACCTTATCTCTTGTCACTTAGTTTCACTAAGAGTAGGAAAATGACCATCTCTGCAATTCTCATCGAAGTGTCAGTATTTGGTTTAACATTTTAATTGATACCCTTAGTAGGTTATCATGAATGTTCAATTTATATCGAGTTAAGTTAAGATTAGTCCTTTTTTTTAAGGCGATCAATCAAATTCAAAACAGGTTAGATATAATATGTGCAAACAAAAAATAGCACTCAGAGATCATCTCCCAATCACGAATCAATATTACAGCACATAAATGACACGCACACATACAATATAGCTACAAGTCAACCACAAACAAATAGTCTTAATCCTCCAAGTATCTTGATGTCAACGTGCTTTTTTAAGGCGAGTAACCAAATTCAAAATAAGCTAGACATAATATGTGCAAATAGAAAACAGCACTCAAAGATCATCTCCTAATCACGAATCAGTATTACAGCACACAAATGATACGCACACATATAATCTAGCTACAAGTCAACGACAAACAAATAGTCTTAATCCTCTAAGTATCTTGATGTCAACATGCATTAACCTTATTTCTTATACTCAATCCATTCAAAAGTTCTTAAGCAGTGAACATAAATATTTTAGTTTTTACTAAATAAAAGTATGTGAATTCTTTTTAGTGTTTCATGTATAGTGTTGATTTAGTTGAGGCAGGTTTATCAAGTCTTTGATTAAGTTTTAGCTTGTTATTGAAATCTCTGAACAAGGTTCTGAATAATAGTCTTTATGTAGTTTTGTTTTGGAACCCTCAAACAAAGTATCTAAAAACTATCTTATTAACCGGGAATTATCTGATCAACCTTTTGATGTTATTTTATTTAAGTTACTTATATCAACCAACTGTCTCATCAAGTCTCTAAACCTATGATTAAGTCATTCTTTTGCCAAATTAACTCTCTAAACATATTCAACTTACAAGTTCACCCTAAAGCGACTCACTCCAGTATTATATTTCTAGTTATAAACATGCTAATATATGATCATATAACTGATTTATCATCTTAATTAACATTATACTATTAAAACTTCCAAATTCCCATATTCTCATTTTAATGCATTAAGCCCATAATTAATAACTTGAGCATATTTCAACTCCAATTCAATTTACACAACTCTGGATTATTCACCTCAATAGGATATAACTCAAATGAACTCTAGAATAGATGCATATTATCTTCCTTAAAACTCATCACATGGAAACTTCAAAAAATAGCATTTTTTTACTAATTTAAATGTTTAAAAATTCATAAAAATCATAGAAAATATTTTTGTTCAAAAACTCTACATAGCATTCTTACATGCAATATAGGGATATTTTAGAAAGCTTTTGGTTTCAAAACTATAACATAAGGGTTATTTAAAATAACCTTCAAAATAGCTTAATTTTAGGTGATTTCTTCAAGAGGTCATATATCTGATAAAGAATTTTACAAACTGGTATTTTTCTTAAATACTACATGTAAAAACATTCCACAATAATTTTTTTCATAATATTTGGAGTAAATTTGATATTTTTACTAAATTATAGAAAATCAAGTAAAATTTTCCACTCATCGGAAAAGTGATCGTCCGGCCACTAACGACCACTCCTTAGTCATTGGCCCCTCTAAGCACTACCTTTACTATTGGGTGGCGGTGGTGATGATTCACACTCAGCTTCTCTCTAGACTCTCGCTCGTAGAAATAGCTCAATTTGCCTAATTTCCCTTTCTATTTTACTGTAATTTTTCCTTCAATGATCTTCCTCTTTCTAAATTTTTCTTGTAGTCCTAAGATTCCTCAGAACTCAATTCAAAGCTTCAATGATAATTCCTAAGTTGCAAAGTGTAGAAATGGGAATTCTCTCTCTCGACAAAGCTTATATACTCTTAATCCATGCATGTTTAAGTATCTTTGAGGTCACTTCTTTGGTACATAGTTGTCCAAAGGTTGTCTACGCGTAATCCATTCTAATTTCGATGGTTTAGAAATCTTTTATTAATTTTTATTATTTTTCTTATAATTTTTTAGCTAATTATATATATTTTTAAGTATATTAAGTATTTACGAGAACATGTTTATATATATTAATCATGTCCAAATTGCATGTATTATTTTTTATAATATTATTATTTTATTATATTTTTATATTTTGGACCCATAGGGTGTTCTTATTTAACTCCTAACACTTACTCATGAAATATCGACTCGATTAGTTTATTTTCATGTACACCCTAAATTATCTACTCGAAATCCAACACCTAAGACTATGAGATTCACAATTTACATATTATTGATAGTTGATTTTAGACATAGGTCCGAAGCCAAACATGGTTGAGCTTAGTAACCTAAATAATGGAAGCCTTACCTTCTAAACACATGGCTAACCCATCTTGTGCTTGACATCAAAGGGCCACATGTTTAAGGCCCATAGTGCCCACAATGAATTACATGAGAATGGACAAGCCCAAGAAGGTAATCATGCTATTTATCCCCTAGATTTGTGAGAAGATCACACCTAATCCTATATCTTAAAAATTGACAAATGACATCATAGATGAAAGACTATCGGCAATAAAACTCAACAATTCTTTGATAAATACCTAAGTCAAATTTGTGTTAAAAAAGGTAAGAATATTACATCTTTTATACTCAAAATACTTATTCTCTCCAATCACTTCCTACAACTAACTTAAATATCGAAGTAACTATGTCAAAACAAAATCCAATACCTATTCTTGCTATTTGTCATTATTGCAGGTCAATTGAAGCCTATTACCTAATTAGAAGAAAATCCACAATCAACACATGTTAATAATGTATTTTTTTTATTGATCATTATAAACATAGTATTATTACTATCATTTAATTTAATCTAATAGTTTTATATGACCACTTGCACTGCTTATATATTTGTAAATAAAATGTTACATGGTCAAGACTTGTATGACTAAGTATTTGATTCCCTATTTCCTTAATTGTTGTAATACTTACTAGTAGGTAAAAAAAAATATAAATGCTTCTTAACTAGAAGAGTAATGACTCCTTAGGAAGCCTAAATTATTTTATTTTATATTAACTCATAACCATTGCAACTCAAATAATAAAGCATGCAGAATTTTTGAAAGGTACATCAATTTTACAAAAGGACATGTCTTTTAAACAAATGCTTCCAAAAGGCATCGCTGATCTAGAAACAAAAAATGATGGAAAGTTATATAATGGTTGTCGCAGTCAATATTTTAACGATATATATTTATGTTAACCGAAAAAAAAAAAAAACTATATTTATAGACTATTGTGACAATTGTGCAAGTACTATTGTTTAATTATGTAAAAACATATTGCACATTTGGGTCATATGACTATGCCTATTGATTACCTTTTTCCATATTTATATGGAATACCATGTCATCTTGAATGGAATCTCACGTCCAAAGAGTGTTAATTCGTATAAGATCATGGAAAAGTTACCATATTTCGTGGATATATTACAAATAAAATGATTTTATCCCCAAAAAAGCTAACCGACAAAATGAAAAATTTACAAAGATTTACTAATGAAAACTTCCAAATGGGTAAAACCGACAAATACAAGAATGTGTGTTATCCAAAATATATATATATAACACAATATGATAGATTCTACAATTTCATTTTTTATTTTAATAGAACCAATCCCATCCTCCATCTTACTGTTCATTTCTATATTTTTAAATTTAAACTATTGAATTTACAATTTATTTAATGGTTCAAATTTAAAAAAATACAAATAAAAAAAATAAGGATGACCAAATCAATCCCATAAAAAATTAAAGATGGGACCATAAGAAAAAAATCCCAAATTATAAATGTAAAAACAGAGGTGGCTTTTCAGAAAATTCTAATAACCGTTAATGCCAAAGAGTTGATATTTAAAAAGGAGAGGAGAAGTGGGGTGGAGGGAGAGAGTTGGGTTGGAGGGTGGTGGTGGGGGAGGGGCTGAACGAAAAGAAAAGGGAAAGACCCCTCCACTACCAGTTGGCCAAGAAATAGAAGAAGACAGACGCCCGGGTGTTGGGGTGTGGGGTGAGGGTGTGGAACACATAAAGGTAGATATCACAATAATTTCCGAAATTACATATAGGCAGGACAATTCTGATGGAATGAAAATGTAGTCACATAGCTTGAAAACTTATCGTGCCAACTACTAAGAGACTGAGCGGTCACATGGAAATAAAAAAAAAAAAAAATTCATGCTGACAGATCAAATACAAACCAGCAAAGCATCCACAATTTGTAGCTCGAGTTATAGGGAGAAAAAGTCACAACTTGATAAATCACACTCGCAATGCTTCATGTTTGTATAGCCTGATATTACTAATTCTGTGCACAAAATTACATAAAATAGTCTTCAGAAAACTTTGCCTGCTCATATAATCTACAACATTTTCCCCACCTCTCCAAGTCCCAACAATCCCGTAGGAAAACGGACGATGGTTCTAGGGAGGTGAATAACCACGGGTGTATATGCGTATAACCCCAGGTTCCGACACAGCTGCATTTTTTTTTTTTTTTTGGGTAAGTTTACCAATAGATGCTTCACTCAAATCAAATCTTGATATTGAAGTAATCCGGGTCAAAGTGATGCAATCTAACATAACCATACTCTCCTCCACTTGAGAAACTGAGACAGTACAAATTAGAAAAATAGAATTAGTTCCACCAACTTCGGTTAATTTATGTTTTAATTAAGTACAGCAGTCGGTCCAGATTTCAGATATTGTGGATGGGAATGGAAAGCTACATCATATGGCAAAAATTACAGAACAAATGGATCTCCACATGTACGTTGAAAAGGAAAATAGTAGAGTAAGACCCGTCACAATTGTTGCCATACTTGTGCAAAATATAATGATGTTACCAAAGCCAAGACGCTCGACAATGACTCACCATGAGTGCAGAATAAATGAGATAACATGTGAAAAACGCATAATTCCTATCCAATAACCATATGATTTACATCAACCAATCCAAACATTGACCCATTCATTCTTATTAGGTCATACGTGAGAAGTACAAATCAACTTCATCAAGTCCTATATTTGGCATCTTCATTGTCTTCAATGTTTCAAGAATTCAACCTGTATATCTAAAAACTCACTTTTTTAATATGATGGGGTCCCTATTCTTACCGCTGAACACCACGGTTGCATTTAATATCCTCCCTCTGCCTTTTCTACCTACAAGTGATTCCATCAGGTTGCAATTCACATACCCTCTTAATTCTACAAGAATTGCAAACGTAAATCAAGTTTACTGGCACCCGATGCTCTTATGCTAAAAAAAAAAAAAAATGGGAAACATAGTCTGATCCGGCAGATTCAACCGAGAACTTGGGACTCAAAAACAAATATAAAGTACTATAATTAGGACATATGTCCAGCTTATCAGAATATAAATAAAAAACATCAATATTAGATTTATTACAGTTGCAGATCTCTGCTTCAATGACTGTCTGGATATGTTTCAACTATTTCCTCAGCCTATTATTCTTTCCCTGTAAAACATGCTGTTGCACCATAGTATCAATTAAGGTTAAAAATAGGGAAAATTAGGCTTAGAGCACAGAAGGGGGAATTTTATTGATGAATGAGTGTCAAAGATGCAAAAGTTATCAAATGTAACAACTCCAAGAGCTTTCAAGCTCTTGGAGAGCACAATGCTCTCCAGTTCTCTCCCTAAGGGAATTTCACAACTAAGTAGAAATTTCTGGTCCACTTTCCCTCTCCCAAGGCCTATTTATTGGCCATCTAATGAGACATATCTACTAACTAATACTAGATAGCTATATGGGAAGAAACATCCTTTGCTCTCAATGACAGTCTAGAGAAACGACTACAACTAGCTCATGCAAGCTAAATATCCCGGCATAATCCAAATAAATGTAATAACAAACTTGTTTAATGAGTTTCATTTCAAGTTTATTTAGATAAACGAGTTACATCTTGAGTTCAAGCTTAGCTCGTTTATTAATTGAGCTCGAGCAATCCTAAGCACAAGCCCCTTGTTTTTCCTTTCCAAAATTCAGTCACCGAACCCACATTCTTGGAAGCACCAACTTTACGCTTGAGCCTAGGAGCTTTGTAATTTGAAGTAATAGGTTGAGAAACATTCCGTATGTTGCATCTTACCACATGATGGCAGCTGGCTAAGCTGGTTAGGTGTCCATAATCACGATCTCCCACATAAGATGGCACAAAAATCCCCAAATTAAGTTCTTTCTCAACATCTTCAGCCAACTCCAGAATTTTCTCTAGATTATGAGGAGATAATGTAGTCACTCAAGTGCCAATATCATCTTGTAACCCACCAATGAAATATACAAGCAAAGCGACTGTCTTTCAAAAATCAAAGGTACTTGAAAGGATAATGCTTCAAACTCATCAACATATTGGTCAACGGATGAAGTTTGACTTAGTCTAGACAAACTAAGTATTAGGTGCTGTCTTGTTAAAATGCAATAGAAATGTGCGAATAGAAGTGCTTTGATCTAGATCTAGATGTCAACGACGCAATGCCTTAAGCCAATGAATTGCCTTGCTGTATATGCACATTGGAATCAGTTTAATCTTCTTTCTGCTGCTCTTAATCCAAGTAATATAAAAAAATTGTTCCACTGTAGCTAACCATGACTCCAGATCTACACCATCAAAACTAGGCAAGTTAATCCCAATGCATGCATTCTATAGTTAGCCACTTCACATTCAACATCACTAAAATCTGAACTTGAACTCTCAATCAAAGGATATGCGGAATCCATAACCTCATTTTTGGAGGGGCAAAAAAAAGAAATTATCACCTAACTGAATTTTTCTCTCCCGCTTAAGTGAGCTTCTACTTTCACCAGATTGAACAGAGAAGCCATGAGATCTATCTCTCCTACCATTGCAACAGTTTGAGGGATTTGAGGGCCATGAGATCTACCTCAATCATGTATCTTAAGAGTGTCAATACTGTCATTGAAATATTTCATTTCTCCTCACACTGGACCAAATCAGTTTCCTGAATTGCATAACTTTGCAGAGAATAATTAGAATACGAGCATTTTCTACAGGGACCATTTTCTCCCCTTTTATGGGTACTGAAACTGGAGAACGCTTGAAAACAAAGGGAGCAAACTCTACCACGGATTATTCAAAAAATAACCTCATGATGAAATATTGTTTGTTGTGCTCTTAACATTTCACCATTATTCAAGCTACTTAACCCTGACATCCAGATGCTGGTAGTCTACTACAAAAAGCCCTCTACCATTGGCTGCAATAGAACTATCATCCAGTAGCACTTCACCCATACAATCCTCACCATCATTTTCACTTCCTCCTCCCTCTTTCCTCCCCTGGAGATTACCATCGCTATTATTTCAGACGCTCATTACATGGACATAACTGATTGCAAAGCCATCCCGTAGACAATCAGAACAGAGACAAACTCCCCAAGTCTCAAGAATCAAATTTTGCTTATATGAACTGGCTAGGGCCAAAATGGGTTTGACCCATCAATAATTTGTATTGCTTCTTACACAGAAAAAGTGCTACGAGCGTGACCAACCTTTAATAACTTGCATGTTTGCTTACACACAAATAAATATTAATTTCACCTATCTTCAATATTTTGAATGGTTTTTAAAATATAGAACGATAAATCCTTGCATGTTAGCATACAACCAGTAACGGTTGGCATCAGGATTGAAAGCCAAAGCATTATTTGGCCCAAAATGCCCCTTGACACCTCCAATTTCTTCTTGAAGAATCTGATACAAGCAGGCAGTAAATTACATGGAACTAAAAATAACCTTTCAACAAACAAATGTTTTTCAACAAAAACTTCACCTTATCAAAGAATTTGGCCTCAAACTTCCCTGCACGGTGGTCAGACATTGTGACAGCTGATGCTTCTTGGCCACCTCCAAGCACCACCTGTGGACAATATAAAATGTGATAGTCCCAAGGTGAAGAATTAACATGATATCTAAGAGAAATCTGTATCCAAGTAGAATGTATCAGCCTGAAAATATTGTAGGGCAAGAAAATTGTTTAATAGAAACATAACAGTTGAACAAGAATTCCATATTGAGGTGATAATAAAAAAATAATAAATAATTGCATCAGATTTTTCTGATTAACAATGGCAAGCAGCCATCACTTGTAAATATAAAAGGAAATGGAAATAGAACATCAACAGTAGAAATAGCCTGTCTAGTACTTAAATTCACAAATATCAATTAGAACACGTAAAGTGTAATCTAGTTTCAAATACATTCCAAAACACAATGTGAATTCTTCCCCTTCAAATTTCCTCCCAACAGACAAAAAACATAAATTTAATATATGAAAAGAAGAGTCCATGATTAAAAGTACATACATGATCCAAAAGAGGGGACATTGCAACGGCATTAACAGGCCGCTCTGTAACATAGGTTTAGAGAAGAGTCAACGTTCTGGTATCCCAAAGCTGAAATCAATAAAACAAGAAACTATTAAGAGCACAAGTATCCCCTTATTTTTAACAAACTCTACATATATTAAATGGCACAGAAGGCAAAATGTAAACCTTAGCAGATTTATCTTGGGAACCAGTGATAAAATGTGAACTATCAGAAGATTTTGAGAGCGAAGTTATCCCCTTCTTATGCACAGGTTCCTTATCTGACTCTTTAAGCAGCTTCCCTGTCTATATACATGACAAAAGGCTAAGAATGCAAATAAACCAGCCAACCAACCTTACTTGAATATATAGGTTCAGAACTAGTCCATGTTATTGATGTTAATAGTCAGCATATAATACACAGCAAACCAAAAATATTAAAGAAAAAGAAAAGGGAAATACCTCTGAATCCCACATGCGAATAATAGCATCTTCTCCAGCACTTATGATAGTTTTGTTTAGTGGTCCCCAAACTGCTCTGCTAATTCTTCCTTGATGATCCCTGAGAACTAAAACACTCTCTCCAGTCTCTGCAGAGTCACAAGATTAACAGGTCAATAAAATATGAGTTTGTCAAGGTGAAGAGTGAAGATCATAATTAGTGTATTTGCTTGATTTCCATTACTAGTTTTGACCTCTTTTTTCATTTTATGTTTATTAAATAGTAATTGTCATCAATGTACTAAGCTTATAAAATTCATTCGACAGGAATTCAACATGAAGTTCAATGGCTACTAAGATCAAGGAGAAGATAGATTTGTCAGAATAAACACTCATAACCATTTTTCTCATTGACAACTATCTTGATGCAAGACTCTCTGCACTTGAGTTATCCTGTCTTGTCTCTGTATCACTCAAATTTTACCAGATAACTCCTAAGAGACAATCTTCTCTTTTTTGTTAAACCAAGGAAAACTAGCCCAATATTTCCACTTCCCATCCACTATCATATTTTTCTCATTCCTATGCATTTTGTTTTCTGTATCAAGTTTGGAGTCAGACAAAAAAGAGAATCATATTGTAGGAAGAGGATGTGGCAAAAGAAATCAAGGTCAAAAAGGGCCGTTGTTGTGTACCATTACAAGCACTCTAGTGATGGAAGTATGCAGAAGGCCATAGATAGGTTGCATAAAGTGACCACAACTGCTTGAACTTATCAGTAGTTGATAATCAGAAGATGCAGAAGACAGAGAAGAAAGAAAACCTATTCTTAGATGCTAAATCCACTGGTAAACCGGCAAGAGGTAGCTTGGAAGGGATCAATGATCAATACAAGCGTAAACCTTAACAGCAGTGTTAAAGTTGAAGTCTAGATTATAGAGAAGATGGTAAATCTCAAAGAGTACAAGAATTGGAAGCCAGTAACCACCTTTCTTGGTTAACTAATGCTAGTAACCACTTAGTTTGAGAGAAAAACCATTACTTAAGATAGAAAACTTTTGTTTGTGAAAACTCAAACTGAAATGAGTGCACTTTATGGTGTAGGAGACATAAAGAGTAGCAAGCATGCCAAAGAAAAAACATCAGCACCTGGTAAAAACATTAGAGCTAAGATGAACATGCAGTGCAACCAAGCCACATGGAAAATTTCTCCTTTGAGGCAAAGTATGGCCTTAGAAAAGTACAGTTTCAAACGTTTAAATGGTCCCATTACCTAAAGAATGCTAAAAAATGCTTTGATGCCTAGAAGAGGGCACCATATCTTTCTGGGTAAATTAGATAAGATGAATATGAGTTTTAGCACCTTTTCATTTCTCAAACATCTGTTATTATTATTTTATTTATTTATTTCCACTTTGCTAACCTAAGTCTACTCCATTATGCATAAGTTAGTCCACCATTGAATTAAAGCATGTAAGACCCAAGTGTTAGCTTAAAACCCCCAAATCAATGTCCTCCTCACTCTCTATTGTCCAAATCTAAATCAAACACAAAATAAAGTCAAATTCATCACAAGCCCTAATTTTACCCTCAAAAAAAAAAAAAAAAAAAAACCTAATTACACCCTAATTCAAACCCCAAATCAGACTGACTAAATTGATGGTGACTTAGAAGAGGATCACCCAGAATCAGATTATTAAACACCCATTAGTCGAAGCCAAAATCACACAACCTAGACCATTTGTAATTATCCTTTTCAAGGAAACACAAAACTCGTAGTACAACACCAAATGAGGCTTCCAAACAGCCAAAAATCCAAGGCAGAATTATTGGTGAAGCAGCAGATATGAAGCTCCAAAATGGTAACTGGTTCTGCAAGGTAACTCCCCAAACCTTGTACTTGTCTTCCTTCCACATATACTGTGTTCACTTTTTTTTGTTTTTTTTTTCTTTTTTGTTTCCAGGAAGTTTCTATGCTGGATGCCATTACATCCGGAAATGCATTAATGGGTAAAACAGTACATAAACATTTATTCTTTGTTCATTTTGACTAGCAGCATTACTCAAGCGTTAGTTCTACTAGATGGAGTTAGCGATATGGATCCAAATTCACCATTGACCTCTGTTGCTTCTTTTTGGGGGAACACAGGGAAGAGGGAACCGTCTTGCAGGCATCAAGGCCATATTGAGTTCCTAAAAGTTGATCTACTGGACTAAATGATGAAACTCACAAAGTTCTAATCCTATTAGCAGCATTGAGAGGGACCAAGAGAAGCAAATTTCAAAGGCAAAAGGAACCATTATGAAAATGAAAATGACGAGGACGGCAGCTCATTGAAGAGGAACAAACTTATTTCTAGGTTCTGCATGCAATTTCACACTTCAAGTATATACACACATATCGAAATTGTGCAAAGCATGAAACAGAAGATCAATAGACATGGGACACCTAATACCATAATAACAATAAAACGCAGCGTTTGAAAGATTCTCAACTGTGGACTTATAAGCAGTTCCCTATGCATATTAAGCACAACTGACGATCGTCGGGGTCGCTGGCAATGCGTTTGATGTGAATTACAGAGGTTACCCCCATGAAAGGATCCGTAGTAATCACCGCAAGCTTATCACCAATCGAGAAATCGACGGACCTTGCCGGTGAATCAAAATTGAAAGTGAATAATTGCGATCCATTCTCCACATTCCACAATTTTGAAGTCTGGTCTGCACTCCCCGTAATTAATTTCATCGAATCCCCTGCGAAATGAGACCACAAGAACAAACAAATCGTTCAATTTCAAAGCCCCAGAATTCAAACCAAACAATCGAAATAGCTGAAGCACGATTAATTACTCGAAACATCGCAACACCAGACGGCACCGTTGTGGCCGCGATAAGTGCCAAGACGCTCGCCATTATCCGCGAACCAGACAGTGGGAGTATGGTCTTTGGCGCAGGAGAAAAGGAGATCCCCTTCACGATTGTACTTGAGAAATGTAAGTGGCCTTTCATTAGAGTCGGTCTCATGATCGGTTCGGTTTGATTTAGGGTCTTGGGACAGGGTTTTTGCGTTTTGCAGGCTTTTGATAGTGGAAAGTTTAAGAATTAACGAGAACTTTGGTAGAGAAAGACAGAAAAAGCAGGAAAGTAGTAACTGCGGGTTCTTATTAGTTTCGGTTACGATGTAGTATTGGGTCTGGATGTTTTTATTCTCTTTTGGGCCTCCGAAGTTGGATGTTAAATGTGATTACCTTCTGTGCGATAAAAGTAAACAATTTAAGATTTTTTTTTTTTTCCCTTTTCTTAGAAAAACCACTTGTCAAAAGTATTCCTAATTTTTTTTCTTGAAAATTCGTTGATTCCAATATGCAAATGCAAGAGGCACTGGGGGTTTTGATGCAGCCATTCCAATGCGTCAATCTTCTTATTGAGAATTAAATTATCAAATTATAAGAAGGGAGGGAGAAAGAGAAAAAAAGAGTTGTTTTACTTAAAAGTCTTGTCCTGTATTTACGATATATAAGGATAAATTATACTTTGATTTAAAAACAGCAACAAATTCTTAGGCTCAATAGTTATTTTGAAAATATTTTTCTTTCTTTTAACTGAAAAACACTAATATGTAAATTCAATTAATATTTAAAATTGATTTGATTCATAGATCGTAATTTATACCATTTTGAAAAGTATAAGTGGTTTTCCTATTCAAAAGTCTTGCCTTTAATGGGATAATGTTTTCACTTGCGAGGGAAAGTTTTTCTCTTTTTAAGTAAAAGGTTTCTTTTAGTCCTCAAATAAATGAACAATAATATTGGGCTTAACATAAAAATAAAGGAACACAAACCTACTAAGTTGTGTTTCAAATTAAAAAGGATCTACCATAATACATTTATAATAAGTGTAATTTAACTTTTTTTTTAGTGCGAGTAATACATGCAAAGATGTTTCTATATTTTTTTCCTCCTTGGGAAATTATGGTTATAAACCTCCATGAACCTACTCATATTGCTTGTCTGTTTAAGTCATTTAAAGGGAAAGGGAATGTGGCCAAAAAATTAAAAAAAAAATAAAAATAAAAAGGGAAAGAGAAATTTGGACTTTAAACCCCTTATTCATTATGTTGATTAAAATGTTTACAATGATCCGATTTTATTATCTTTTTCTTTTGTCTCTTATATTTTTACCTTTTAGACATCCGAATATCGTCCACTGGTTTGATTTGCAGCAACGAAAGCTTTATCTTATGGTTCTAATTTCAATTTAGCCAACCAAATAAGGGACTTTGGCATCATTACAATTTATAAGCAAAAGCATTGCTTTATTATTGTAATTGAAATACTGATAAAAAGGAATTCAGGTTCAGTTCTTCCCACTTTAACAATCTTATACCTATATCCTATGGTTCCAGTTCCAATTTAGCCAACCCAATAAGGGACTTCTACACCATTACAGTTTATAAGCAAAAGCATTGCTTCTTTTTTTTTTTTTTTATTTATTGTAATTGAAATACCGATCTAAAGGAATTTAGGTTCAATTCTTCCCTTTTTCGAAATAACGAAAGCTTTAACAATCTTGTACTTATATTCTATGGTTCTAGTTTCGATTTAGCCAATGAAATAAGTGACTTCGACACCATTACAATTTGTAAGCAACAAAAAATTGCTTTGTTATTATAATTAAAATAACAATTTAAAGGAATTCAGGTTTGATTCTTCCCTTTGTTTTTTTTTGAAATATATATACATTTACACGTATCTATGAGTTTGTATTGAAAAGGGAAAAAAGAAAGAGAGTGATGCATTATGATCTAGTATAACTAGAAAGAAAGTAATGCATTATCGATTCATATAGTATATTAATACCATTAAATCTTTTTTCATATACTATAACTGATTTGAGATACATCTCTAAAATGTCGTCTTAATTGTTTTTTCTTTTCTTTTTCCCCTTTCGCTGTGAGAGATGAAAATAAACTTAGAATTGACCGTTGTTTCAATTGTACCCCTAAAGTCCGTATAATAGTGGTCACACAATAGGTTTGTAAGGAAAGAATACCGAAAAGGGCTGTGAGGGAGGAAAATTTACTGGGGTTATGAGGGAAAAAATGCTTACTAATACCGTAGGGTGGTAACTCTTATGACTTGTAAGAGTAAGAATCACTTATTAGAAAGATAAACCTTGATGAGAATGTGAAGAAAAGGATTTCCACTTAAAAAGGTATGTTTGTTTCGTGGAAAATGGTTTTGGGAAATTTTTGATACGTATTATATTTAAAACTTTAGAAACATAAAATATTACAATAGTGTTGATTGGTGTAATCAACTGGACTAACAATATTTGGATGGGCTTTGATGTTGTTCATGTTCCTTGCTCACAATCACCTATAAGAAGCTCTCGATGGGTTGGTTTATAAAGATCTTCTAATACTTAAGTCAGTAAGGAAAGAATGAAAATGAGAAATAAGTAAGTACATGCAAGGGGATCTCAGTGTTCTTTTCCAAATCAACAATAATGTTTGGTATGTTGTGAGTGTGTGTGTTTCCCAGTTTGAAAGAGGAGCCTTAATACCTTTGGCTCTTTATGCCGTTTATTGCATAAGGAGCTTACCTACTAAGGATGTGTTTTGATTGATGAGCGACCTTAATAGGAGCAAAGTGGTTGAGGGTTGTGAGAGTGCTTGGAGTCTCGAGCTAGCAGATCGCTGTTGAGTGGGCTTGTTCGAGGAGTTGGTCATCTACTCGAAAGGGTTACTCAAGTCCTCAAAGAGCTCATGGGCTTTGGTTTGCACTGCATCTGAGCCTTAGGAGTTAGGCCTAAAATGGCTTATCTACACGTAGTAATTTTAAGACACCATATATGCTAGTACCTTTTAGTAGCAAATAATGGATGGTTGAGATGATGATTATTAACTAAAAGAAAAATCAATGAAAATTGAGGAAATTGCTCTTTGTTTTTAAAAAAGGGAAATATTTTTTTTCATTTTTTTATTAGCATTTTCTACGGTAGTAAATTACGTCTAGTGATTGCTATTATCATTTCACAACTACAAACTAAGAAGGAATTCTACAAGTAATATACATTACATGTTATACATATGCAATATATAAATATCAATAAGATATTAACATATATACTGTGTATAAATTTTATATGATAATTGATTTGAAAACTATTTATTTTATATACTATATATATATATATATATATAATATGTAACATATAATACCTATTCAATATTTTTTGTTAATAAAAACCATTTGTCAAACACACCTAGCAAAGGAGATTACCATATAGGTGAAAGTTTTCCATGAAACAAACAAATCAGTATGATTGCACCCGGTTTTAGTTTAATTGTAACAAATGCCTAAAGAAATCTGCAAATTCCATGAAACAAACACACCTAACAAAGGAGAATCGACAGTATACTGGGAAGAACGAAACTCAGTTACATATCGCAACCTTATTCTTTAAATATTTTTCTCTTTTTGTTACTTCGGCACTTTATTTAATATCTTAAGTTGGAATTCTATGATAAAAAGGTTTTAAATAAATAACCTAGACCCCCCTCTATATTATCAATTCTATAATAATTATATTCTACACACAACACTCAAATTTCTCCTGGGTAATTTTGTGAAATTTTATTTGCTCACAAACTACTAACATAAAAGGGCTCTTTTGCTATCTTACCGAAAAACATGGTTTGAAACTGTGGAAATTTAGTTGGAGGAATAATAACATTGAGTGCAGACACAAAACCGTGATGTATTAAATGGGAGATGGACATACATTTATAATCCATAAAATTTATGCCTTCATCTACAGACAAAGTTAGGGTTTTCACTTAAACATTCATGACTGATAAGCAAAAAAATCGGCTTGAAACATGGAACTTCTCTTCTTTCGATATAAAGAGTTGATTGTAGTTTTCCTTTTCTTATCATTATTTAAAAGAACATCTTCATCGTGTTTGAAGAAGATTGAACCATCCTATTAGAAGAGCCTTCAATTCTAATCATGAAATTATTCCTTCAATCATACTGTACTAAAAAATTTTATGAATATTTTGGATGGACTTGATAAAAGAACGGGTGGTTCTCAACATCAGATTGTCCTTCATAGTTTATTCTTTTTGGAGTTAGTGAAATTCACCTAGAATTTGGAACTTTTACCCTCGTATTACTCAACTTTCTCTATTGTTTAATGTTGCTGGCTTCATTTTAAATAGAGGTCTCAAAGGAAATAGATTAGAATTTTTGGCTCGTGAAAACAAAAAGCAGAACAAAGTAAAAGTAGGTATCTAAAAGAATACCTTCTTTACTAAATTAAACGATTTTCTTATATTGTGTTTGGTCAGGAGTAGTAGTATTAGTTTATGAGTTAAGATAGAGTATATCAACTCAATACTAGTGAAAAACTTTTGAAATAAGTAATTAAAATGATCTATTAATCACTTAGTAGCTTGATTATTTACTGTATTTAGACTAGATGCAAATGATATTAAAACCAACTCTTTATTAAAGGCTTTATAAGTTTGAAGATGAATCAAAGTGCAAGCTAGTGAGCTTGTTCCACTGATTTAGAGAAGAAAATGGCAATTCAAGGAGTATTGCCCGGTAGGCTTCTAGATCGGTTTAGATAGTAATGGCAATGAAATGAATTAGATATTGAAAATGGAAAAGAATCGGGTCCAATTACAATGTTTCGAGACAAAAACATTACATGTGTAATGAAGAGAGATTGTGATATCAAATTTGAGTAAAATCCGAGGTTGATTGTATGAGGGACTTAGTAGCAAATTATTAGATTAAGATAGGGAATACCAATAAACTAAAGAGGAACTTTTAAGTTAAGTGATTGAGAAGGCCTTTAGTCACTTATTGTTTAACTATTGATTACATCTAAGCTGAGATACGGTAAAAGCATAAGTCTTTTATTACCTCATTTGTCATATGCAGTTTTGGAACATAAGAGAATTGCTTTAGCGATTTTCTTAGAAAACTTTTATGTTGTCTAGTAATGAATTTTTTATATTGCCTATTAGATAATACAAAAAAATTTTACATTTGATATTTTCCTTGAAAAACCTTTTGTTTGTTAACACACTTAATAAACCGTTTATCTATTCTAGTTGTAAACAAATCGTTTAGCTTACACCATAAAAGAAGTTTTTCAATAATACTAATATATCATGTGTTTCAACTAATAGAGTGTAAGTACTAAAAAATATTTTTTCACACTATAATTGGAGTATAGTAAAATTGTGAAAGTATTAAAATCTTATTATGTATGTTATATGTTGAATCTTTTTTTTTTAGGAGTTTCTATATTTGAATGTTTAGAACATACTATAAAAAATAAAAAAAAAATTGTTTATATCTATATTATTAAAGCCAAACTGCTTTTTAACTTCCTATAACTAATAACTTGATATAGACCATTAAATATATTTATATGGTAGTTATTAAAAAAATTTAAACACATCTCATAAACTTCTCAACTACTACTAGATACTTACAAATCTTTCAACTATATAGTTACCATTTTTATCATATTTACTTTTATAGTTACTATTATTTTAATTACCCATTATTGTTATTATTTGAAAAAAGCAGGTTGGCTCATTTTGACTCGCTTGTAAATGCAGGCTAGAATTTCTAGCCCAGCTCCCCTGCTGTAGGTTGACAAATTAAGGGGGTCAACCCATAAAATGCACTATAATTTATTTTCTTCTTAATATATTACGTAGAATATTCACAAATCAAAAATTACAATTCATAATTTTTACATATTCTAATGTACATATTTAGTTTTTGTTTACTACAAAATTTAGTTTTTATTTTGTTTATAAAAAATAAGGTTTCAATCTTTCCATGAAAATAAATACATAATATACATAATACATTTACATTGACATGGAAAAGGCAAAAATTCTATAGATGATGGTATGAATGTGTAGACATATTAATAACAAAATAGACTACGAGATTTGCATAGTCATTACAACAATAGAATTCCCACTAGTATCATAATAATTATATAAAAGTCATAAATAAAAACTTTGAGTTGTTCATGATGATCTTATATTATAATAACGTAATGATCTTGTAATACAACAACATGATGAGAATGTCCTATTTTTGAAACTTTAAGATAATATATACATAATATACATATATACATAGTTTTCTTTCTTTCTTTCTTTCTTTTTTTAAATTTTTTATGGGTTGACTTGCTAATCTGACCGTGGGTTTAGCGAGCTGAGCTAAAAAAAACCTATATTTAGGTAAATTTATTTATATCTATATTATTAAAGCCAAAGTCCTTTTTACCTATTTATAACTAATAACTTGATATAGACCACTAAATATAGCTACATGGTAGTTATTAAAAAAATTTAAATACATCTCATAAACTTCTTGACTATTACCAGTTAATTACAAATCTTTCAACTATATGATTACCATTTTTATCATATTTACTTTTATAGTTACTATTATTTTATTAATTAATTATTTTAATTACCCAATATTGTTATTATTTGAAAAAAGTGGGTTAGCTCATTTTGGCTCATTTGTAAATGTAGGCTAAAATTTCTAGTGCAACTTGCCCTACTGTGGGTTAGCAAGTTAAGGGGGCCAACCCACAAAATATACTATAATTTATTTTCTTCTAAATATATTACATAGAACATTCACAAATCAAAAATTACAATTCATAATTTTTACATATTCTAATGTACATATTTAGTTTTTGTTTACTACAAAATTTAGTTTTTATTTTGTTTATAAAAAATAAGGTTTCAATCTTTCCATGAAAATAAATACATAATATACATAATACATTTACATTGACATGGAAAAGGCAAAAATTCTATAGATGATGGTATGAATGTGTAGACATATTAATAACAAAATAGACTACGAGATTTGCATAGTCATTACAACAATAGAATTCCCACTAGTATCATAATAATTATATAAAAGTCATAAATAAAAACTTTGAGTTGTTCATGATGATCTTATATTATAATAACGTAATGATCTTGTAATACAACAACATGATGAGAATGTCCTATTTTTGAAACTTTAAGATAATATATACATAATATACATATATACATAGTTTTCTTTCTTTCTTTCTTTCTTTTTTTAAATTTTTTATGGGTTGACTTGCTAATCTGACCGTGGGTTTAGCGAGCTGAGCTAAAAAAAACCTATATTTAGGTAAATTTATTTATATCTATATTATTAAAGCCAAAGTCCTTTTTACCTATTTATAACTAATAACTTGATATAGACCACTAAATATAGCTACATGGTAGTTATTAAAAAAATTTAAATACATCTCATAAACTTCTTGACTATTACCAGTTAATTACAAATCTTTCAACTATATGATTACCATTTTTATCATATTTACTTTTATAGTTACTATTATTTTATTAATTAATTATTTTAATTACCCAATATTGTTATTATTTGAAAAAAGTGGGTTAGCTCATTTTGGCTCATTTGTAAATGTAGGCTAAAATTTCTAGTGCAACTTGCCCTACTGTGGGTTAGCAAGTTAAGGGGGCCAACCCACAAAATATACTATAATTTATTTTCTTCTAAATATATTACATAGAACATTCACAAATCAAAAATTACAATTCATAATTTTTACATATTCTAATGTACATATTTAGTATTTGTTCACTACAAAACTTAGTTTTTATTTTGTTTTTAAAAAATAAGGTTTCAATCTTTCCATGAAAATAAATACATAATACATTTGCATTGACATGGAAAAGGGAAAAATTCAATAGATGAATGTATAGACATATTTATAATAAAATAAACTATGAGATTTGCATAGTAATCACATCAATAGAATTCCTACAACATCATCATGGTTATATAAAAGCCACAAGTAAAAACTTTAAGTTGGTCATGATGATCTTATATTATAATAACGTAATGATCTTGTAATACAACAACGTGATGATGATGTCTTATTTATGAAACTTTAAGATAATAAATACATAATATACATATATACATAGTTTTCTTTCTTTCTTTTTTTCTATTTTTTTTTTAAATTTTTTGTGGGTTGGCTCGCTAATCTGCCTCACAATGGATTGATCCGCTTTGACCCTGAGTTTAGCAAGCTGAGCTAAAAAAAGCCTACATTTAAGCAGGTAAAAATTTTTTAGCCCAATCGCATTTTATTTGTAGGTTATATGGCAAGTTTACATAATCCACCTCTCTTGCACAGCTCTAGATAGAATTTATATGACATTATAATACCATAAAAGATTATTAATTTAGGTATGATTCGTTGGATATGTATCATGATTAGCATATTGTAAAAACCTTGACATAATAAAGATATATTAAAAACTATTAAGCATTTAGAAATTTTTAGTAACACTAAGAAGCAAATAAGAGGACAATTTAATTATATTGAAAAACACATCAAGGTTGGTTTCGCTTTAATAATATAGAGTATTAGGAAAGAAAATGTTAAGTTAATTGAGAGAGAGAGAGATAATAAAAAGGAATGTAAATAATTTTATAATAAAAAGATGGTAAATCATGGATATTGGAATTATAAAAGAAAATTACTTCTTTAGTGGAGGTTTTGAGGATTAATTGTGGATTACTTCTTCGGTAAAGGTTTTGAGGATTGATTGTGGAAAATACTATTTTTTTATGTCTAATTCATTACTGTAGTAACATTATCATATTGAATATTTATCAAACACTATTAAGCATTTAGGAGTTTTTTGGTAAAACTAAAAATCAAATAAGAGAGCAATTATACCATATTTAAAAAAAAAACAAAGGATGGTTAATTTCACTTTATTATTGGAGAACTATAAATCAATTAACCTTTGTTTTTCTTCTTTTAATTTAAACAATAAAAAGTTTATTATACAAAATTTAAAAATGAACAAAAAAAAAAATTATTTTCAATTACTTGTTGTAATGATCTTATAAATCAATTGACCTTTGATATTTTTATTTAAACAATAAAAAATATATCAAACAAAATTTAAAAATGAACGAAAAAAACAATTTTATTTTCAATTACCTTTTGTAATGATCATTTATAGCATATAAGTATAGTAAGAGCATTGAGCAAGGAAAGATTAAGTTAATTGAAATTAAAAGAGAGAGAGAGAGAGAGAGAGTGAAGAATGGGGTGGGTGCAAATAATTTCATAATAAAAAGATGGTGAATTAGAGAAGTTGTAATTATAAAATGAAAATGCTTTTTCAGTAGAGGTTTTGAGGATTAATTATAGAAAAATACCATTTTAGTATGTATAATTCTTTATTGTGATAATCTTGACATGTTGAAAATTTATTAAAAACTATTAGGCATTTAGGAGCTTTTTGGTAAAACTAAAAATAAAATAAAAAGGCAATTAAGCCATATTGAAAAAAATACCAAAGGATGGTTAGTTTTACTTTAATAAGATAGATATATTACTAACATTCTTCTATATTATAAAGTCTAACATTTTTTTTATATTTTTTTGCATATAAAATGTGGGTGTGTTATCCGATAATATTTATTTAAAGAGTATAAAATATGAAAATTGATTAGTTAAAAATATTTACGAACGCTTTAAGGAGATGATGAAAAGGTCGGAACATGACATCCTAAGTTCCAGCAAAAGGAGAACACGATTGCACACTCGTTCCGTCGTTGCAAGCCAAATCTAATTGCTAGGAACGTCGATGCATTATCTTTTGTATGAGAAGAAAATATAAAAATCATTATAATATATCGAAGCTTTTCTCGTTTATATATTTTTATTAGCAATTTTTTAAAATATTTTTTTGTTGATAATTTTGAACTTTTGGCACTTATATATTTTCATTACTGGTGTCTTTTGGTTGCTTACAATCTTTTTTATTGTTAGTTATATATCCAAAGGACATATTCTTTACTGGAAAAAAAAAAAAAGTATAAAGAGTTGCGACTATGGCACATAAAATGAAGTGATTTAGGTTTCTTTTTAAGGAGTTGCAACTCTTATAAATTAAGCTTTTCATGTAAAAATATGGGATTTTTCTACTATTCTATTATTATTTTTTATGAGATTGATACATTCCTCCACTCTATCTTAATTTGCATTCTTTTAGATTTAGACCATCAAATAAATTGTGCATTTAATAGACCAAATTTAAAGGAGTGAAAATAAATAGTAGGATGGAGCGTGGGATTGGTCCTATTAAACTAGATAATGAGACCATAGAATTTTCTATAAACATGAGAGCTTTTACGGTTCTATTTTCTATTTTGATGGGATCAGTACAATCTTTTATCATATTGTTAATTTAATGGGCCGATCTCATAAAAATATATGGATAAGACCGCATAAAAATCCTAAGAAATGGTTATATAAAACCAATAATTTACATGTAACAACCATATTTAAAATAATTTATAAACATACATTGTCAATATGCTAGCTAATTACGATAATCATTTGAGCAAATATAGTTATTCATAAATATGTGTATATTTTAAATTGAAAATCACGTATGGTGCAAGTTTTCAACTAGCAATATATTAATTTCTTTCTATACCTTTTTCGATGTGAGTTTTACTAAATAGTACATCTTTGGTGTTAACTTTGTGTCTTATTCTCATCATAGATGGCACAATAATCCCTGCAAATATGGAAAATAAAATCAATAGTAAGAAAAATTATATAGTCCCATCTACCTTTTTTATGGGACTGGTCTAGTCGACCATTAAATTTCTTAATCTATTATTTTTTATGATCATTTGAACGGTCAGATCATGAGTTGAGTGATTTCGTCGACGGGACTATACAAGTTTCTTCAACAATTATATAAAATAACATGTCATATATATTGCATAATTAAATAATATTCTTTGCATACTTTTTATAATAATCTACAAGTACTCATGAAGCAAGATGAGTGCATGACCATAAATGCAATACTATGAAAATTTTGGATATAAACATGGTTATGCATATGAATTCTTTGTTTTTTAATACAAAGCATGTAAGTTGAAAGTGACTAGCCATTTTTCTCCTCATTATAACTTTGACAGGTTACAAGAGTAGATAATTCAAATGTAAAGATACTATTCTTTAATTATAATCATAGAAATGTTTTGTGTGAATAAGTAATTGACAATTTAGTGGAAATTGTTGATATAGTTTGTGAATTATATGTTTTAAAATGTAAATTAAATATCTAGGAAGCTTAGTTTTCTATTAAAGTAGTATAAGTGTTAATTTTTAAGCCAAATAAGAAGAGTTAGAGGGTGTTTAGGATTTGTCCACACAACTTTTAGAGATCACCTAGACAAATCCTTATTGAGAGCAAAAGAGCTTGTTGGAGAAATAAGGGGTGCAATACTTATAAAAAGATCTAGACATTTTGGGAAAATTTGCAAAAATTTTGTAGAACATTTCGATTGTAATTTTTGAACAAATATTTGAAAGATTTCAAGTGTTTGTGTCATATCCATTAGGATTAAGTATTTATATTAGTTTATAGTTGATTTAAATCCAATTAAATAGATGAGATTCAATGTTTCAAAACTTGTAAATCTTAAGAAGGGTCATGATCCTTGAAGGTTTTAAAATGAATTGCTTCTTATTTTGTTTGAGTTTTAACCAGATTTTAACTTCGGGCAATGCATTCTCTATCTCTCTAAAAAAACTTAGTATAGACATAATGCATTCTATATTTAGAGTGTGGTTTGATATTTAAAAAGTTTGCTATTTAAGTACAGTATTAAGATTTAGCTGTGTTATGGGCCAACTCCATATTCAGCTCTTATAAAAAACTTTGTGAGGGAGGTACATACAACTTTTCTAAGGTACATATAACTTTTCTAAGGGACATGATCATATTTGTGCTTCTAAATCTTAATTTACTATTTTACAAGGTCAAATTTACAATTTCCTAAGAAACCTCTTAAAGATTATATGTTATACGCTATATTTTTCTTAGATTAACCTCTTAAAGATTAAATGTTGTACATTATATTTTTTTTAGATTAATGCTAAAAGTATTGCCTAAACTTTGATTATCTTATAATCTTACACCTAAAATTTGAAGTTATTAAATATCATACATAATCAGACTTTCCCTTAATAAAATTTTTATACCTAAAATTTGAAATTATTAAATATCATACTCAATCAAAATTTTATTTATTAAATTTACTAACCCCGGTCATCTTAAGAAAGATGATGTGGCAATGGTTTACTGGACAAAAGGTAAAAACAGTAAGAAATGATGTAGCTAATTCAATAGATAAAAGTTTGAATCGGTAAGAAATATAACAGCTTCAAATATACATTTGCATCTTTTATATCCTCGACTGAAACATTATTATGGTAAATTTATTATTTTGACAACTTTTGCCATAGTAATTGTTTTTTCTATAAATCGGACCTAGTGAATGCTTTGTTCATTTCCTTTTTAGTCTTTTTTTTTTTAGTAAATTGTATTGATTTCTTTTTTTAGTCTTTTTAAGCATTAATGGATTTGAAATTTTAAATCATTTAATGTATGCAATATATTTCTTTAAATAAAACAATTTGGTTTTCAAATATTTGGCTTTTAGGTCATTGTATTAAATTGTTATCATTTGAGAAAGAAATAGATTCTTTTATCAATAAACTTAAGCTTCTTTGATTTATTTTAGCAACCTTGTCATTTAATCATTTTAAAATGAAATTTCATCATAAAATGTTACATACCATATGGTGCACCCAAATTGCAAAATAAAACTACAAGACCCAAGCACAAGATTACATTATGCCAAAATAAGTGTTAAAGAGCTTTAAAATACATCATTAAACTAAAATAAAGGAAAATTACATCAAAGAAGTATTAACAATCATAACCCACTAACCTATTCTAAATTGTATTATAGGTGTTGATATGGGGTATGGTAAGATGGAATCGAGAAAGAGAATGAGAAAATTATATTGAAGATGATAAAGTTTTAACTTATTTCGACATAACCAATCTTTTTACTAATTTTTAAAGAAAGAAATACTTAAGAATTTGGTTGAAAACTTCCTTATGTAATCTTTATTGATACATCACTATTTATAGAAATACTTGATCTACGATCTACTTGTTGTTATTAGTAACTAATTTCTCTTTCAACAACAACTACTAGTAACTAATTTTCTCTTTAGCAACAACTACTAAAACTACTACTATAATATATTAAAATTATTAACTTCTACTAATCGTTTACATTCCTACCACTATTATTTTTTTCCCAACCATAAGCATTTCTCCCCTATCCGAAATAAACCTTATCCTTAAGGTTGAAAAACAAAAAGAATAGAAAATCAGTATAAAATGATATTGAAGTAATACGGTTTAACAAAATCAAGAACTTTTCAATTGAAAGAAAATTAGTATGTGTTAAAGTGGTAAGATATTGCTAGTTCTTGTGAATATTTTATTGCATCATGGTCATGTTCATAGTTGGTCTTATCCCATTCTTGTTTATATGTTTGTTAGACGTATTATAGCATAACTTGGACTTATTATGTCGATAGCTTATAGTTCTCTTATGCTTTTTCATATTGCAACTATTCCTCTACCTTAAATTACCATATCAATGGTTAGTTATATAGTTTCTTATTCTTTGTTGGAATGCTTTGCATTAATGTTTTGAATGCACAATTGAAATTCCTTTGGAAGTTGTAAAATTTTCAATGAAGTTTGCATGAAAGTGTTCATCATTTATACCAATGCTTGGTTTATTTGATTAAAACAAGCTTTCATCATCATGGATGAATCAATGCTACAATTTTGCAATTTCTCGATGTCTATAGATGAAAGCAATGTAAGAAAAGAGATGAGCTAGAGGAGAAGGTTTGATAAAATGAAGAAGCCACAAAATAAAGTTTTGAAAATGAAAAGACAAGATGAGTAGTGGGATAAGGTCTTCGGGTTTTGAAATTGGAGATCGAGATTAGAGAAGGAAACGAGAGCACTAATGTTAGCAATCGTAGCCCACTAACTTATTATAAATTATAGTATGATTGTTAGGGTAGAGTGTGGTAAGATGTAATCAAGAAAGAGAATGAGAAAATTATATCGAAAATGGTAAAGTTTCAATTGATTTCGAGATAACTAATCTCCTTTTGCTAATTTTCAAAGAAAGAAGTACCTATGAATTTGGTGGAAAACTTCCTTAAACAATATTGATTGATACATCACTATTTATAGAAATACATAATCTAAGGTTTACTTACTGTTACTAGTAATTAATTTCCTCTCCAAAAACAAACTACTGAAACTGTTATTACAATCTACTCAAATTGCTAACTTTTACTAATCATTCACATTCTTACCATTATTATTTTCTTTTCTAATGGGATTAATGTTTGAAGGTAAATTCAAATAGGAATCTAACTTTTAAGAAACTTAAAATAAGGAATCAATATTTCATTAAATAGTTAAAATATGGAATGTTGTCAACTTGCTATCATAATACTATTAATCCCATTTGATGTGGCCATTATCTACCATGCAGTGCTGATATAGCATTATTATTACCATATTATTGCAAATAAAAAGGAAAAAAAAAGAAAACATATATATATTTCAAAAATAAAAGACCTTTGGAAAAAGGAAAGCATACAGAAATTAGAAATTAATTTATATAATTACATATATGCATATATTTATTAATTTACAAGAGGTAACTGGTGGCTAGATTAAGAGATCATGCCTAGAGTGACCACCGATATAGAAATGAGTCATGACCCACTTGAAAAAGTGGGTAGTACAACCTTCCAAGCAATTGTAAGTAGCCGCTCATGGCAAGAGGAGGTTCGCACAACTCTCTCTCCTTAACCTTAGGTAGCTACTCACAACTGTTATTTTAAAAAAAAAAGAAAAGAAATATGCATGGAAATCCAATTGAGTTGCAATAGTCACACAACTCGATTGTGTCTCGAATTTCCTTACTTTTTTGTAAATAAAGAAATACAACTATAAGTAGCCACCTACCTCTAAGAAGGGTGATACAGGCCACTACCTACAGCCACTTAGTAGGTCATATGACCTATTATTTCAAATGGGTTGCAACCTAATTTTATTTTGGTGGCTACTCTAGCTACCTAAGGTTAGGGGGATGACCGACAGCTACCTTAAAGGGCTTGCAACACTCCTCTAAGTTACCACTAGCCATCTCTTCCTTAAGGGTAACCCTTTTTTCTGAAAAAAAAAAAAAAACGTTTGCTCTTTCTTTTTTTCTTTTTTTCTTTTCCATTTTTAATTAATTAAATTAATATATATGCATATGTAATTATATAATTATTTTTTCTTTTTTTTTTTTTTAATTTTTCAAAATTTTTTGCTTTTTTAGATAATTTTATATGCTTTTTTTTCCTTTCTTATTTACAATATGAACAAATTAGCATGTCATTAGCCACATCAATGTTATGTAAGAGACAGTAGCCACATTAGATGGGATTAACCGTGTTATAACAGTAAATTAATCAGATTCCCTACTTAAACTATATACTTAATAAAGCGTTGGTATTTTATTTTAACTTTTCAAAAGCTCAACCTTTTATTTGAATTTAGCTTCAAATGTTTATCTTCTCCCATATATTTTTACTCATAAAATATATAAAGAAATGGTTAAGTTTATGTCCATTCAAAATATGACGTATTGAAATAAATAAAGTAATCTATGATCTTTATGTATACTTATTTTTTCATAGTAATAAAAACTAGAATGTTATTGCAAGCAATAAGAATTCAAAAGTTATTATATAAATTCTCAAATATCATCAAAAGCTTAAAGCGTAGCTTTTTAGGAAAGCAACTTATTAGATTAGTAATCAAATAGGAAAAGAATCATTAAGAAGGTAGAAAAATTATATATTAAGAAATGTTTGATTAAAATCGTCCTAAAAATAAAATAGCAAAACTACAAATACCTTAGGGTATATACCTTCACTATATGTAGTGTAATTAAGAGTTAGATAATGTTTTTAGTGTACTTTCATTGTATCAACCAAAAACATGAAAGCAAACATTTCTTGTAAGAAAAAGTTCTGTTTAGGAGCATAATTTTAGTTAAACAAGAAATTTGTTTATGAAGAAAGGATGAGCAAGTAATCTTATTAGAATTTATATATATACTATACCCTACTTGATTGAGTAGGTCTTAAGTAGGTTTGAAGGTTATAAAATAGGTTTCAAATTAAAAAAAAAAAAACTCTAGCACTTGTCTTCATAAGATACAACATGAGTATAACATCTCTACAACATATTCTCACTTAGGACCTAAACTCTAAGAATATAAGTATAAGTTGTAGAATACCATGTATTCAGCTTGTAAAAATTATTAACTAATAGTATCAAATACAACACGATATTATATTTTTACATGAACACACAATTCTATTGAAAGTGGGGAAAAACATATAGCCCAAGCCCATCTACCTATTAAAACTCTAAACTAACTCTAGAGTTCCTAGTTCTTACTCGTCACCTCTCATTTATCCCACATATAATTCTAAAGTTGCTAATCTACTCTAAAAAATGTATATCTTTTAAGTCCTTTACCATTGTAGATAGCATTATTTTGTCTAAGGTAATCTAATCTTTATGAATCTTATTTTTCTTTTAATTTTTTTCATGTAAGAGCTCTCTATATTTTCTTTGAGATTGTTTCTTTATGAATGATAGTGCTGAAGAAAACGTTTATCAACAAAATAATTTAGAGGATAAGTAATAATAGGTCATGTTTTGTTTTCTTTCATACTATTTACTTGTTTTCTTCTAGTTATTTTGTCTTATTCACATATGAAAAACAATTGCTAGTAAAAATGTTGATAAGTAGGATAAATCTATTGTGGGGAAGTTTACCTCAAAGATTTAATATCATAAAAAAGTAATGGAAAAATTAGTAGACTCTATCAGGTATCTTATACCTTAAAAGTTTTATAAGATATAGGTATCTTAGTGGTTCCTCGATGTTATAAGTTAGGTTCTACTTTAAAACCTAATAACTAGTTGTAGGATAGAGTAATAGCAAGGTCTCATAGCCTATTGATCTTGTGCATACTTACTCTTATTATAAAGTACACATATGTTAAGTGAGCTCCTAAAGTTTAATGCAATTTGCATAATTTCTCCCATAATAATAATAATAATAATGCTGATAGGATATTTCGATCATGGGCCTCCATGCTTAGGCTGATCCCTTTAAAGCATAGGCCAAGTCTAAAGCCCATGACTTACCTACTCAAAGCTCTAGACGAGCTCTTTAGAGCTTGACCGACCTTATCTTATCCTAAGTCACGTTGCTAACGTCATGGATGATCTTTCTAGGAATTATTGAGCTCCTATCATCTTCTAGTCCCTTGGAGATTGGGGCTCTAGAGCCTACAGTATGCAGGCCTCGACCAAAGGGGTAAGAGAAGATAAGGTGGGAATAGCTCAATTAAAGAAGGAAAGTCTACAGCTTGAACATAATTGGCTTGAGATACTCTTCGTAATATCTAGAGTGTAATTGAGAGATATATGCAAGTACATCTTAGAGATACAATCTACTTTCCACAACTATCTTGCCACCATGCCTATAAATACTAGGAAAACCTATAGGTAAAGGGATCTACATTCTTATCCTCTTGCTTATATCATTTTTCTTAAACACGATTTTGAGCCCTCTTTAACTTAAGAATAAAAAATGGTCATGTGGGAACTACCTTCAATGAATCTTTAAGCTTATGTTTGTTACTTATGTAGGTTGTCTCCAACCTTAGTAACCTAAACAAAAGTTGACCATCAACATTTTAGCACCTTTTGCTAATGAATTCTACAACTACAATGGATACAAGCAAACATAATAGCAATGAAAATCAGTAAGGCACTACTTATGATAATGAGCACATGTTAGCAATGATGTAGAATACATACCCCACCACAATAAAACTAGCAGTTAGTGCCTCTAGCTAATACCATCGATCTAAAGCATTTTTATCACCCAGAATTTTAACTTAATATGCAAGTAGAAAAACCAAGAATTGAAAGTGAAACTAACGGAAAAGGAAGGATAAGGCATCACTTTACCATTGGACGATGCTTCCGCTAACAATGCTCTACCAACCACACTACAAATAGTTGTAAACAACCCCTAAGTTGTACCTCCTATGGCACCAACATCCATGCACAGTGATGCTGCAACTTAAGCTTGAAACAATCATCGAGCCTCATTAGAGGCTAACTCATATCTTACTTTAGTTAGCAAGAATTTAGACCAGGTTGAAGAATATATTTGAGTCATAACTAACTATAGAGACTTGAAGAAAAACAAGCCCAATAGCTAGTTCTTTATTGGCTAATGTCCCTTCATCAGGGAAGTTTAAGACGAGTTGCTCCTACTGTACATTAAACTCTGGACCTTCAAATCATATGATAGCGTTGAAGACCTTTACAATCATTTAAACCATTTAGGTTCACCATAAACTTGTACGATTATCGTGATGCCATTACACCCAAAGCTTTCCTAGGCCCGCTTAGAAAAGCTACTTGAATTTGGTTTAGTAGCTTGAAGTTGAACTCTATTTTCTGCTTCAAAGAGCTTGCCATATAGTTTCTCAACCACTTCATAGCAAGCAAGGTGTCTGTTGAGGATTCTTTTACATTTAGCCTTATTAAGCAACGGTTGGACGAGCCCATTAAAGAGTATTTCACTTCGCTTTTAGTGCCTCCATGCTCAAAATTCCAATTGTTGACATGAGTGTTGCTCTTTACGCTGCAATCAACGATGTTTAGCCATCAGCCCCTTACTTTATATCTAAAGGAATTAAAAAAAAAAAAAAGGGCTTGACATTCATTACGATTGAAGACATAATAAAGGCACATTGAGAGTCCAATAATTTAGGCCTGATAAAATTAACAGTAAGGATGTAACTTGGTCAAGGATTGCCTCAATCCAAAGGAAGACAACGGATTGTCTCAGGACAAAGGTACAAGGCGCAATAAGTGTAAACCCTAGGAAAAACAGTAGTTGAACCTTAACTCGAGTCCGAGTTTTCTAAACGGTACAATAAGTCGATAAGACTAATAATAATAAAAGAAAATGAAGTTTAATAAATCAAATATAACACCGATAACAAAACCTTCGGAATTTATCAAAACCCTAGATCGCTTACCAAAACCCTAAAATTCGTTTATGCATCATTAATCGAAACCGAGCTCAAAATTGCTCGAAACCCTAAAATCATAAACGCAAACCTATAAAATAGTTAAATATTACACAATAGCAATAAAATTATAGTCGAATATAATTTTCGACTAAAT
>JAMXBB010000011.1:58908675-58929708 GCA_024138015.1 Lumnitzera littorea | reverse complement strand
TATATAGAATGCCACGTGATAAACGATAATGATTAGGGTTAAATTAACACAAATGGAATATAGAATAAAGTCTTATTCAAATTTCACTTTATACTATCTCCTCTTTTCTTTAGGGTTCTACCGAGCTCTTAGAGCGTTGTCTCATCTTTCTTTCATTTTTAGGGTACTAGTTAGCTCTTAGAGCACTATCCTAGCCTTCATCCATATTTTTTAGGGTTCTTGCAAGCTCTTAGTGCATTGTCTTGTCTTACATCATTTTTAAGGTTCTAATAAGCTTATAGAGCACTATCTTCATTCACCATTTACTCCTAGGGTTTAGTAAACCCGTAGGGCACTTTCCCTTTCATAAAATCTCTTTAGGCTTTTAGTGAGCCCATTGGGCGCTTTTCTTCACCGATATTCTTTTAGCGAACCCATAGGGCACTTCTCTTCACTAATTTGTTTTAGCGAGCCTACTAGACAATTTTCTTCACCAACATTCTTAATGAGCTCATAGGGCGATTCCCTTCACCACTTTCTATTTAAGGTTCTTAGTGAGCCTGTAGAGTACTTCCCTTCATCAATTTCTCTCAGGATCTTAGCAAGCCCATAGGACGCTTTCCTTCACCAAACTCTCTCAAGGTCGTAGCATGCTTATAGGGCGCTTCCCTTTTACTAATTTCTCTTTAATGAGCCCATAGGGTACTTTCCTTTCACCAATTTCTTTTTAGTGAGCCCATAAGGTACTTCCCTTTCACCATTTTCTCTTTTAGCGAGCCCGTAAGGCACTTTCCTTTCACTAATTTCTTTTTAGTGAGCCCATAGGGTACTTCTCTTCACCAATTTCTCTCCTAACAAGCTAGTAAGGTACTTCTTCTAAGTCAATTTAAGGTTGCTGATCCTCTAAAGACACTCCTACCAAGGTTAATGAGCTTAGAAGAGCATGATCAGGTTTTTTCCAAATTGATTCTAGTTTAGGGTTACTAGTCCCCTAGAAATGCTTCCGCCTAGGTTAATGAGCTTAGAAAAGTACAATTGGGTTTTTTCTAAATTGATGCTAGTTTAAGGTTGCTAGTCTCCTAGAAATGCTTCTACCCAGATCAGTGAGCTTGGAAGAGCACGACTAGGTTTTTTTTTTAAACAGATTTCAGTTTAGGGTTGTTAGTTCCTTAGAGATGCTCCCACCTAGGTTATTGAGCTCAGAAGAGTACAACCAGGTTTTTCTAAATCAATTACAATTTAGGGTTACTAGTCCCCTAGAGATGCTCTCACTTAGGTTAGTGAGCTCAAAAGAGTACGACTAAATTTTTTATAAATCAATTATAGTTTAAGGCTGCTAGTCCCCTAAAGACACTTCTGCCTAGGTTAGTGAGCTCAAGAGAGCACAACCAGGTTTTTTTTAAATTGATTCTAATTTAAGGTTGCTAATACCCTAGAGATGCTCCTACTTAGGTTAGTTAACTCAAAGTAGTGCGACCAAGTATCCCAAATTGATTCCAATTTAAGGTTGCTAGTCCCTTAAAGACGCTCTCGCCTAGGTTAGTTAGCTCGAAGTAGCACAATCGGGTATCCTAGATCGATTCCAATTTAGGGTTATTAGTCTCCTAGAGAAACTCCCGCCTAAGTTAGTTAGCTCGAAGTAGCACGACTGGGTATCCCAAATCAATTCCAATTTAAGGTTATTAGTGTCCTAGAGACGCTTTCGCTTAGATTAGTTAGCTTGAAGTAGTACGACCAAGTATCCCAAATCGATTCCAGTTTAAGGTTGCTAGTCCCTTAAAGACACTCCTACCTAGGTTAGTTAGCTCGAAGTAGCACAACCAGGTATCCCAAATCGATTCCAATTTAGGGTTGCTAGTCCCTTAGAGATACTCTCGCCTAAGTTAGTTAACTCGAAGTAACACGACCAGGTATCCCAAATTGATTCTAATTTAGGGTTATTAGTACCTTAGAGATGCTTTCACCTAGATTAGTGAGCTTAGAAGAGCATAACTAGGTATTCTAAATCAATTCCAGCTTAGGGTTGCTAGTCTCTTAAAGACACTCTCGCCTAGATTAGTAAGCTGAGAAGAGCACGACTAGGTTTTCCAAATTGATTCCAATTTAGGGTTGTTAATCGCCTAGAATCGCTCGCACCTAGGTTAGTAAGCTTAAAAGAGCATGATTAGTTTTTTTTTTTCCAAATTGATTCCAGATTATGGCTACTAGTCTCCTAGAGATGCTCCCGCTTAGATTAATCAACTCAGAAGAGCATGACTAGGTTTTAAACCAATCTTTCTAGCTAGCCCTTAAGATGTTAGACTTTCCTAAACTTACTCGACTAGCTCTTAAAGTGCTTCCTCTTTATTTCACCTTTCACCATTTATTAAATCTTTAGTGGACCAAACTTTTGTTAGCTAACTAGTTATAACACTTCTTAGGACAAATTTCGCCCTTGGGGCAAAAATAGTATTTCCTTTATCTTAATAGCAAAGTTTTACTCAAACTTCATCATAAAGAGGAGCAGCTATAGGCTCCCAATTTTTGCCCTATTTTATTTTTTCAAAATTTTTGGAATAAGATAAAGGGTCCTAAATTAGGAAAAAACAAAAAAAAAATAAGAAAAATTACAATAAAAATAAAAACTTTTAGAAAAAATACATAAAACAAAAATTTATAAAAAATAGAAAACTTAGGAAATTTAAATAAGTTTTAGTGTTTCAAATAATAGGTTTTTTTTTTATTTATTTAATAGGAGAGGAGCATTGGGCTTAGGCATAGATTCAAATCTAGCCTAGAATAACCTTGTTCATATGTGTAATTTGAAAGAGAACCCGTAAGAAATTCAACCTAATTAGCCTATCACTTAGATAACTTAAGCTGACTCTTCAAGTATAATAGTGACTCTTAGTCGGTATATATAATGAATTTGTAGGGTAATAGTTGTGTTGCCACATGTTAAGGGCTTGGATCAAGACATATAAGTCATTGTCATACATTGAATAGTTCAATGTAGTTCCTCTTAACTTGTTACTATAACATGCCACATGTTAGCCTTCTTGCATGAAGACCGCTCCTATGGCGACACTAAGGTATCACATTTCAACTCGAAGATCTTGTCAAAATCCGACGGGGTTAGAGTTTAGGTGAAAGTTAATATCTTCTTTACTTCAACAAAATTATGCTTTTTCTTTTCTCTTCATCTAATTCTATATTCATCTTTGTCAACTCGATAAGTAGGCCTACAATGGTACTAAAGTTTGGAATCAATCCCTAGTAAGATGATGCCTCCTCTACTCATAATATAACTAAGGAAGATGACCTCTGTCACACCCCAAAGTGGCAGAGTCGTAACAGCCCCACAATGTAAACAATTCTAAGATAGATGTTAGCCTTACAATTACTATCTTAGACCTGATTTAGACAAGGCGTCCACGACTAACCCGCTTTGAAGTAAACAGTTTGTAATTTAAATAAATTATTTACCCAAGAAAGTGAGAAAATATATATATAAACTATAATTTAGTTATTATAATTAGCATTTACAATATTTCACCATAATATATTTCCTAGTTATTACATTATTCAGAAATGAAGAATTTTAAAATAAAAGCTTAGACTTTAAAAATATATGTTTGTTCTTCAAATGTTTTTCCTTACTCCCCAAGATCTAGTAGTTGCTAGCTTCATAGTAGTTGTAAGCCGCTTTTTAGTCAGCATCTGCACGACGTCTATAGGGATGTGAGCAACCATAGCTCAATACGTTAGGATAAAGGACTTAAAACTACACTACAAACACAAACAAGATTATCAATCAAATCATTTGGTGCAATGTATGTTTAACTTACCTAGAGAAATTGTGCCCGCTTTAATCCGGGTTGAGGAGTTGCCGTTAATGCAACAACTCACGACCAAACCCAAGCTTGTGCAATGGGGACACCGCTCTTCCTGCGATTACCTTCGAACCATTGACTTCACCCTTACCGTGACCTCCTCACCTATCACTTAGTTTGACTAAAGATGAAGAAGGGACTCATTATGCCATCCGGCGCTATCTCTTTCGAAGGGGTCGGTATTTGGTCAGAGAATCCTAAGTTTCCCCTAATGGGTTACTATGTAGGTTCGATTTATGTTTACAAGTCATATCTTTGTTAAGTTCGGTTTAGGGTGATCGATTACTTCATATAATGCAAGCCAAAATAACAAACAGAATTATAGCATCACTCATAATCAAGCACATGCACACAATCAACTATCTAACAAGTACAACCAAGTATAATCTCAAGCCTCTAAAATACAGCATCGTATTAATCTTAACTTACCTAGACTCCTTGCTCACTCAGGTGAGGTCCAACTCGCTCAGGCCGTCGCCGATCACCCCTATAATACAAACGTGGTTTCGGTTTTTCATATAACTACTATAGGTTAGTTTTATCCTATAATGCTTATTATCATCTTTTGTTTAGGGTTTAATATACCTAATTATCTAGGTTTTAAGTCTTTTACAATTCTTCTTAAATCGTGTTAAGTTCTGTTTCAGTTTTCGTATCGATTTCTAAATTAGGTTTTTAACTCAATTTTTGGTTAAAGATTTATATATACACCCTAAAAAATCATTCCGACCCATAATGTGAAATTAATTGCATTATCATCAGATATCTTAACGATCGTTTTTAGTCTCTAACTAGTGTTCTAGTCCATGTGGTACATCCAAATCCTAGTTTAATCGCCGAATTTACCCCCGTTATGAGAAAATCTTACATTTTTCATATAATTACCCTAATTTAAGTTTCATATCAAATTTATTGTATATTTCTATTATTATCATAATATCAATTTTTATTCTAATATCTTCTATTTATTATATTTCTAATAATTGTGTATTATGTACTATTACTTATTATGCGCATAATACACATATAATATTTTTATCACTCTAATTACCATCTCTCAACATCAATTATCATTTCAAAATGTCTAAATTCATCATAAATCAGATTTTATACTTAATTATCTTAATTTACAAAATTAACTTAAAATTTACTATTTTTCCCTATTACTTATTTACTACATAATTAACCCAATAATTACATCTAACACCCTAAATGCTATAAGTATCATACTTCATCAGATTTCAACATCCCAAAACATATAATTATTCACTAAATCGGTAATTAACTATTTAATTACTTAATTAACCCTAAATTACCAATTTTATGCCTCATTTTAAAGCCTAAAAATTATCTAAAAATTTCAAAAATTAATTTTTGGAACCAGGCTTCATAGCACTATTCTATATCATCTAAGTAGTCTACACAAAAATTTTGAGCTCAAAACTACACTCCTAAGGTCGTTTATTTCTAAACCGAAACATGCTTGGTTTTGTATGATTTCTTAAGGACCATATATCATGGGACATATTTTCATCAAAATAATATTTTTCGTAAAAAGTACATACAAAAATATTTGAGAATAACAAGTTTCATAATTTTCTAAGAAAATTTAATATTTTTACAAAATTAAACGAAATCGGGCTAGAAATCGAACTCACCAGTCTGGGTGGGTCCGGCCACCTCCGGCTACCGTGGCCTTATCAGCCAGTCTAGGCGTTACCACTATCGTGTGGTGGTGGTAGCTGTCCACTCCCAAGTGCTCGTCCGGTGTCGGTTCCCCTTTAAGGCCTTAATTGCGTAGATTTGAGAAATTTTTTTGTAATTAATTGAAACACTCACTATTTCAATCCTCTTTATTTTTCTCACTCTTCAAACTAACCAAATGAGTTTCTGAAATTTTCTTGCTCTTTATAGAGGTGTTAGAGAATTACTGTGTATTAATTAGATAAAATAATTACCTTATCTCTTCTTTTTTCTACTTTCTATTTGTTGCATTTTAATTGGTTGATTTCCTTCTTTAATTTTCAAATTGCCACACCCCACTTCTGGACTTTTCCTCATTTTTCTATATTTTTCTTGATTTTTCTTTAATTAATTATGAATTTTATTTAATTATTTAATATTATTTTAGCACATTTCGCGTATTTTAAGTAATTACACATATTTATACCTACACGTAAATTCATATATAGTACAAATAAATATTCCTAAATATTATTTAGGTTATTTTATGATTTTTAATATGCATATAATTTATCTCTAGTAATTCGTTAATTATCGGAATGCATTTTATGCATTTTCGATAAATAACGAGTAATTTACTTAAAATTTGAAATTTTTATATTCTTTTATTTTATTACTTATTTTCTTAAATTCAAACTTACAGGATCATTTATACTAATAATTCTAGCTTTATTTGATAATTTAAGCTCGATCGAATCTTTTAATCGATCGGAACCCCGAGTGGTTGATTGTGGGGCTTATAACCTCTTCCTAGCAAAAACAACGGTTCTTTAAATTGCCACATGAACTCTCAACTTGAAGAATTTCAAAGATAGCTTGGAGAGGTCTCCATGTTTAGACAAGTAGGAACTATATACTAAAATGTCATGGAAATATACCATAACAAATCTCCTAATCAGGTATCTCAATATGTGATTCATTAATCTCATGAATGTACTTAGTAGGAATGGACATGGTTCGGTTTGTTTCAGTACGATTCACCTCTCCAATCGAATTGAACCTAATATTGCAACTCGGTTTTTTTTTTTTTTTTTTTACATAACCATACAGTTTGATTTATAATTTTCTTAAATTGTTGTTGAGCCTAATTTTTCAATTTTATTTTGCTTTATTCGATTAGTATTAAACCTTAACCTATTTAATACTAGCCCTTAACTAAGAAGTAAGGATAATCTAGTTTTTCATGAAAAGTGAAATTTTTAGAATCACTACCTAACCTTGGTTGGGAAAGAGTTAAGTTATCCTAGCTATCGGTCTACAAGAAAGTTCACTTTCTAAAAAAAAAGATTTTGAAAAACCAAAAAATTTGAGTTTAGAGGCTAACTTATTAAACTTTAAACAAGTATCACTTTAATTTTCTGAATTTAATTTATTTTTCAAGATGCCCTTTTGATTAAATGAATAACCTAATTTATAAGGTAAAAAAAAAAAAAAAAAATCTTATCTACAAAAAAGAAGAATTTAAGAAATTAAATTTATTTATTTACAAAAGGTGAAAATAAAAATTTTTCGTATTTAAGTCGTCCCCTAGTTGCTTATAAGTGCCTACATGCCCACTATTTGAGATTAGACTTCAGCAATTTGTTTCTGAAAACTTTAATGGATTGTTTAATTTTTTTTCAAAAGAAAACAATCGGATTTATGTTCTTTACCATTTTATTTCGAGAAAAGTTTAAGTAAAAAAAAAAACCTTCTAATTTTTAAAGGTTTATTTTTTATTTTTTGAAAGATCTTAAAGAAAATCCAAAATAAGTCCAAATCTTATATAAAAAAAAAGGGTTCATTTTATTTATTCATTTACTCTTTTGCTTTTGAAAGTATTTTTCTAAGTAAGAAAGAAAGAGAAAAAAAATTCTAACATTTTAGTAAAGAAATGACATTTTTATTTTCAAAAGTTTTTTTTTTAAAGAAAATAACTTTAAATGAAATAGAAGAAAGAAAGAAAAGAAAAAATAATAATAATGATAGCTCCTAAAGAAAATAGAACAGAAATCCTCTTTTGTGTATTTTTCATTTTTNACACAAGTGAGGATTAGGGTCACTCATCACTACTCCTGACTAAAACTAAAGAAAATAAATAAGAGTTAAGGAAAGAGATGACATGGCTAGATGCTCTCAAAGGATAAAATTCTATATTCAATAATGAAGTGATGGTGAAGTTTGTGTATACGAAAATGAGGTATATATATGACCTTGCCTAGGGTTACATGATTAAGGAAAAGACAAGAAACATAATGTACAAAAGAATCCTAAAACATGCTAAAATAGGCAAAAATAATAATAATACTAGGTATGAAAAGTAAAGGTATCATTGTGGAATATTATGTCAAAAGACACGCATCAAGGGGTGGTTGGTTAATTAATGTTTGGTTACTCTAACAAATGTAAGTTTTCTGTCAACTCGGCACTAGTAAGAATCGGCTCGGAAGGGGTCTAAAGAAGAGTAAGAAACTTGACCGACCTAATTCAAGGTAGGTCGGACTTCGAATGTAGGGTATTGACAAAAGCCTCTTTAGGTCGAGCAATTAGGTAGCTCGGCTTTGATTGGATGCTTAACCAACTTGGCTCGAAAAGAGACTTAATACTCGGTAGCTTGAGTATTGCCTTGAATACAGTCAAAGCTTGGCACTCAAGTTGGACAAAGTGAAGTAATCCCTAGTTGGTAATGTAATCCTCATCCTTAAATGGTTCTTAAGCTAGTACTCATCAGGTAGGTCCTGGTGGTCCTCTAGCTAGGCTCAAGTGATGGGTTCGAAGGGTTGATTCCTATCTTCCTGGGGGTTAAAGAGATTTCACCTCAAATCTGTGGGGTCTTCTCTGGTCAGACTTACTTGATTTGGATGGTGGTAAATTAGGTCGGATATGTTAAATGTAGAAGAGACACCATAATCTTTAGGTAGCTCGATCTGGTAGGCATTGCAGTTGATCTTCTTCAGAACCTTGAATGGACCATCAACTTTCGGTGATAGGTTACACTTTCTAAGATGGGGAAATCTCTCTTAGCTAAGGTAGATCTAAACTAAGTCTCTTAGATTGAAGGAAGCAGCTCGATAGCCTTGATTACTAATCTCATGCTACTGTTCGTTGAACTTGCCGATCTTCTTGGTCACTTAGTAGTGCTACTTGCGCAGTTCATAAGCTTAATCAACTCCAAATTGACTTTCTTAGGGAGCTGCATGGGTGCTAATCATGTTTAGTGGGATGGTTGGGTTAAGACCGTAGACTACCTCAAAGGTAGTCTCTCCAATGATACTGTCGATAGTTTGGTTGTAAGTGAACTCCACAATACACAAACACAAATCCTAATCCTTTAAATTCTTCCTAACTATAGGTTGGAGCAAAGTGCTTAACATTCTATTCACCACTTCAGTTTGGCTATCAGTTTGAAGATGACTACTTGAACTGAACACATCTTTGGTGCCAAGTCTCTTCCATAAGGTCTTCTAAAAGTAGCTTAGAAATTTAGTATCTCGATTTGAAACAATGGTCTTTGAAACTCCGTGTAGGTAGATGATTTCTTACAAAAACAAATTAGTAATATATAAAGTATCGCTAGTTTGGTGGTACAAAATAAAGTGTACTATTTTGCTGAATCGATCCACAACTACAAAGATCAAGTCCTTTCCTCTAGATGTCTAAGGTAACCCTAAGACAAAGTCCATGCTAAGGTCTACATAGCTAAAGACAAGCATTCTCCATGTGGCCCCTTTGTCCCCTTCACTCACTTATATACTTCACAACTACCAATAACCTTATGAACATCCTTAACCATACTAAGCCAGTAAAAATTCTCTCTTAATGGAACGGCAATTTTAGTCTCACCAAAATGCCCTGATAACCCTCTATTATGAGCTTCCCTAATGAACAGCTTGTGTATGGAACAATTAAGTATACATAGTCTCTTCTTCTTAAATAGATATTTGTCCATCAAGTTGTATCCTCCAATAACAACTCCATCTCAACATTTCTCTAGTATAGGACCAAAGTATGGGTCCTGAGCATACTGCTCAACAATAAGGGAATATCCCAACAACTTTGTCTATAGGGTGGTCAGTAAGAAGTGCCATGATCTAGATAGCTCCTAAGCCGATTAGGGTCAGACCTCCAATCGAGCCAAGCTGCTTAGACATCCAACCTACAAATAATCATAATGTTTTTCAGTACCCTAATTTTAACCTAAACCAAATTTGGTATGTTTTGATAGTTGACTCTTTCTTTCATCTTCATCTGAATTGTATTATTAAAGTTGAGCCACCTTAAGGTAGACCTCAACAAGACAAATTGCATTCTAGACCACCATTCACCATGTAACACGTGTCTTTTGACATAACATTCCATAAGGATTCTTTACTTTTTTTTAATAGAATATTCTTTGTCTCTTTTATCCTTTATAGTATACTTCATGTATTCTAATTACAAATTACCCGTTTTGTTTTTTCATGTATGTATTGTAACCTTAGTGAGGTGAGTATAAAACCTCCCCATTTGCTTGTACATAGACATTATTACTCTTCATTATTGAATACAGACATTATCCCTTTGAGAGCACTTAGTCGTGTCTTCTCTCTTTTATCCTTAAGCTCTTGTCTAGCAAGAGTTAGTGGCGAGTGGCCCTAATACTACATTTGTATGTTATATTGAGTGTTAGGATTTGGCCGAATGGGATCTACTAGTGTGTTATATCTAGTTGGTAGTCATTCGAATATGCTAAACCCCTTTTTTATCTTTCTTTAGTTCTCATTCGTTGTAGTGCTTTTCTGTGCATATGACTTTGGAGACATATTATTGCTTCATACCACAATAACGGCTATTACCAAACCACCTCTCCAACACCAAAACACACATAATACAACTACTCCTCCTTACTAGCAACCTGCCTAATTTGATACTAAGATGATATGTTAAGGCAAGAGTAGACATGCAGAGCTATATCAAAAAAGGTGGGTTGAAATCAAGGCTATGGCTTAAATGAAGTAGACGTTAAAGGTATAGTAGACTTACATAGTGATTAGCAAATGTGACACTCTACTAAGCTATATGCAAACTTAGTTGTTAAGCTTGACATGACTCTCAAGTTAATTACATGGGTTTCTTGTCATCGTCCTTGCTAAAAGGGATGGTAAGAGATGGAAATTGAACTTAGTAGCTAAAGGAAACTTAACACAGGTACAATGGAGGTGAAAATATGCAGTAATCTACCTTAAGAGGAAAAACCTAGATATAAGATACAAAGGAAAATGGTAAAAAGGAGAAAAGACAAAAAGTATATTTTGCAAGTAGCATGGTATGGAAAATGGCAGGATATGTGTTGTTAATATCTTGGACAAAATTCTAATGGTGTTAATAGCTTTTCGCGTGTCAAGTTGGTGGCTATAACATAGTTTGGCTTCTGGCATAGGCAACTTAAAAATATGGTAGCTGACTTATTAATCGAGTTGGTTGAGTTGTCCTCCAATTTGGGATTGGTCGAGAGCCTTAAGTTGCAACAAGGAGCAAAGCACGTAAGAGCTCAAGAAACAAAGTAGCTTAGGTTGATTAAGTACGAATGACTCTTCTGAGCTTGGATAGAAAGAAATGATTCAGCATGCTACACTCTCAAGTCCCCCTTGCTCAGGCACCAATGACAGAACCTCAACTCTAATTGCTATCAATTAAGCTTTTAATTTCTCTCTTATGGCCTATCTTATCAGGTTGAGCTTTTACTTACTCTCTTACAGACCAAAGTAAAGAAAGAAAATTCTATGAATGTAACTCTTTGGTTGTTTGATTTATAAGGAATATGAATTTGACCTTGAGATTGTTATTATGGTTTGATAATAACAAATAATAAAGAAACCATCTTTTTCAGGGAATTTTAATTCCTTACACTGTGTTTGGCATGAAGGAAGGAATTAAGAAGGAAAGAAAGAATATGGAGGGAAGGAATTATGAGAGGAATCGATTTCTTTTATTGTGTTTGGATAATGGAGGGAAAGAAAGTGGAAAGAATATTAATGATTAGTAAAGATAAAATAGGATAAAGTATAAATTTACTAATTTGCCCTTAAAAAAATGACAGCATACCAAATTATCTATTAGAAGGCTTAAATTAGCAATTTTAGAAACATTCCCCCTCCCCCCCCCCCCCATTCCCTTATGATTCTATTGAATTTTGAGAGGAAAAAGTTTGTGTGGGGCCTAGGCATTTGTTTCCCTTAGATTTCCTTCCCTTTACCATTCCCCTCTGAAACAAATAAAGAAAAGGAAAGAATTATCCCCCATTTCCTCTCCTCCCCATTCTTTTCTCCCACATTCCCTCTTCTCAAACACAATGGTAGGGTTAATATCACATATGGTGCTCGAACTTTGCCAAAATATGTAATATATTGAAAGATCGATTTGTTACTTAATTAAAACTTTCAAAATCATTTATATTCCCTAAACTAATTTAATTAAGTCTATTTATTAACGTGGACATACGAACTAAAAATTGAACGGCAGCTGGCGGTTGGCAGCTACCTAATCGGAGTTGTACAACTCCTTACTAGGTGGTTATTAATTATCCTTTAACCTTAGGATGGCTAGAACAACTATTTTCATTTCAAAAATTAGGTAGTTCGATATGATAGTAACCATGGATCAATTTCTAATTTATCCTTACATCTATGTTAGTAAATGGATTTAATTGAGTTTGTTTAAATAGAAAAAATTACTATAAAAATTTCAATGAAATAGTAAATTAATCTTTTTAAAATATATATAATAAATCGCATATTTTAGTAAAATTTAATTACCATTTATAACATTAACCTTATTTCTTAAGAAAATGTTATTCTCTTTATAACGATACTTTTCGTTCTTTTTGTTTTGTCGTTTTCGGTCACCATACTTTTCTTTTATTACGTCTCTTATCATGGAAGGATGATGTGTAAATCAACATCTCCAAAACCAACAATCTAATATTTCTCTGACTTACGTGTCTGAACCTTACTAGGTGATTCTTTCTGACCTATATATGCCCCATGCTAATTGGTGGTGCTTCTTCTTCTTCTTCTTCTTTTTTGTTTAACTCTCATACACGTATCATCCGAAAATGCACATCGAATTAATCAAATAAAATAATAATATTGCATCGATTCTTTGGAATTTACTAAACAATGGAATATTGAACGAATCCAAGGAAACGAATTTTATGAATTGGAAATGGATTCGCATGTAAATAAGGGGGCTAAGATGTTGGGCTTGGACGTAATGAAAATTGGGTTGCTGTTAGCCCGATGGACCACCCAAAAATCGAAACCTTTGAGTTTTCTGTTGTCTTTCCTCTGTCCCCTTCTCCTTCTTGATGTAATATAATATTTGTGGTATTTGAAGTATTGGATATAAGTGTGATGAGTCTTATGTAGTAATTGTGTGTAAATTAATAATATGTGAAATTAGAAATGTAATAAGTAGAAAATATTAGGTTAATAATAATAATAATAAATTTGATATGAAACTTAAATTAAGGTAATTATATGAAAAATATAAATTTTTGTCACATTGGGAGCAAGTTTGGTAGTTAAATTAGGATTATAGTGTACCGTACAGATTATAATACCAACTAAAGGCTAAATACGAGATTTAGGATAGTTAAGTGTTATGTAATTAATTACACATAATGGTTTAGAACGAGTTTCTAGGGTTCATGTATAAAACCCGTAATAAAAAAAATAAAACCGAATTAAAACCTAAATAAAAAATGGATTTAAAAAGTAGGCTAGGATATAAATAAGCAAAATCATAATTTAAAGCCTATATGTCATAAAGGTATAAATACTAAAAGAGTATTTATATTATAGGACAAGTGAAGACTAGTTGACCTGTAACAAGTCTAATGAGCAAATCAAAGATTTTAGATAAGTTGAGTTTAATACATCGCTACATTTTGGAATATTATTTTAAAGTACTTGGAGATTTATGATTGTATGTGATTGTGCTTATAAGTAGCTATGTGTGCATGTGCTTGTGTGTCTTAATTACTTATTGAATACTGATGTTGTATTGTGGTAGTTTGTTGTGAGCTATGTGGTGTGAGATTGTTTGATCACCTTAAACCGAATTTAACCATATTTGACCTAATACTTTAACTACACATGCATTGCAACCTTTTAAGGGACGGTTAGGATTCTCTAACTAAATATCAAAACCTTCGAAAGGGTAGTGCTGAATAACATAATGGTCCCTTCTTTATCCTTAGTTGAATTAAGTGACAGGAGAGAAAGTCGTAATAAGGACGAAAGTAATGATTCGAAGGATAGTCATGGGAGGAGCAATGCCTCTATTGTATAAACTTGGGTTTAGTTATGAACCGTTGCATAAGCGTTAAAACTCTTTAATTTAGATTAGAGTAGGTGAAATTTTTCTAATTTCACAATGGATCGGACTATTGTGAATACCTTGTTTGTGATGGCATTTAGTTGTTGCGTGACGGTATTTGCTTGTTGCATTGCATTTAATTAATTGTTTGAATACCTTGTTTGTGTATGTTATGCATTCTTAAGTCTTCATCTTGACTTGTTAAACTATTGGTTGCTCATAACCTTATAGATTTTCTTACAAGTACGGATTGAGATGTTGCGTTATAACTATCGTAAGGTTAGTTTCTTTTTGAAGTGCTTTGGGAGAGTGAAGATCAAATTGGCTAATTAATCGAGTCGTTAGAGTTTTTTTTTTTTTTTTAATTAACTCTTAGGTTTATGAGATGGTCATGTAATATTTACCTATCAAACTACTATAGCATATAAATGTTTCATGGGATTATAAGATAATATAGGTATATCTATGTAAATATGACTTAAAGGTTTTGGTTATATATATAAATTTTATCAGGAATCTTAAATGAGTTATTTATTTCAAAGCGAGAAATCATAGACACCTTGTATAAGTCGTATCTAAAATAGTAACCGTGAGGATAGTTATTATTATAGGTTGGTTTACATGACGGGGCTATTATAACTTTATCGCTTTGGGGGCATAACAATTGTCCAATCATCCTAAATTTTACATATCGATCCCAAACTTCTGGTTGCAAGACTTATACACCACTCTCATTATTACCTACTGTTACATTAATACTTGGATCGATCGTTTTAATAGCAAATTTGACAACTTAAAAATAGAGGCTTCATTACCTTAGACAACCAACTTAGATACAGAACACTTGTTACGCCCCAAAGTCACAGAGTCACAACAGTCCCGCCGTGTAAATCATTCTATGATAGTAACTGGCCTCACAGTGCTTGCCATAGACATAATGTACATAAGCCGTCGACGACTCCTCGCTTTGAAGTAAACAGTTCGATTAACAATTATACTACAATTATGATAAATATTGCAATTTCTAATAAACATAGATAATTATAAGTAAGTCCACAGAGCTTCCCAGGAAGTTTTACATAATCACCACAGTTTACTAATTTATAGAACAACTATCAGTCTTTAACCTTTAACTATAAGGTCAGTCTAGTTACACATTATACTAAGTAACTTGATCCTCACACCCCTGGCTTCAAAAGGACTAACCTCTGGGTAATTGTAGGGCGGCATAGTACTTGAAGTAATCACAAATCAGAACTTGCAAAAGGATCTATAAGGGTATGAGCAACTACAGCTCAGTAAGTTGAATTGGAGACTCATGAATGCATACAAGCACAAACAGGGTTATCAAACAATTATTTTCATGCAATGTAACAATCAAGTGTCATCGCACAACGTAGTCCGGTCCGTTGTGAAATCAGAGAAATTTCACCCGCTCCAATCTGGGTTGAGGAGTTCCATGTTATGCAGCAGCTCGCAACCAAACCCAGGCTTGTGCAATGGAGACCTCGCTTCTCCCGCGACTACCTTTGAACCATTGACTTCACCCCCGCCGCGACGTCCTCTCCTGTCACTTAGTTCGACTGAGGATGAAGAAGGGACCTGTAAGCCCCAAAGCTAAGCCAATTGACCGTAGGATTAAATTTAAAACCCAAAGTTTAGGGCGATCGGTTAAAAGATCCGATCAAACCCAAATTATAAACTATGGAGAAGAATATTAGTAAAAATGACCCCGTAAACTTAAATTTAAGAAAATAAGAAATAAAATAGGAGACTATAAAATTTTCAAATTTTAAGCATAATAATTGCTAATTACTGAAAAGGCAAAAAGTGTAATTTAATAACTAATAAATTATTAGAGATAGATTATATGTATACTAAAAATTTTAGAAGGACCAAAATAATATTTAGGAATGTTCACGTGTACCCCACATGTATTTACGTGTAGATAAAAATACGCGTAATTACCTAATCTGGCCAAAAACTAAGCAAATAATTAAAGAAAATTATAAAATAATTATGGAAAAATCAGAAGAGGATAAGATGCATCAATATCAGGTCGTGGCATGTCAGGATAAGAAAAAGAAAAATTAGCCAATAAAAATTGAACAACTTAAAAGCCAAAAATTAAGGAATTTGGACAAAGTCTTGTCAAATTAATGCATATTAATTACAGCAAATGTCTATAAATAGGGAAAAAATTCACAGAGCTCATTTGGGCAGTTTGGAAAGTGAGAAAATTAGAGAGAGTTGAAAATTCGAGAGAAAATCCAGAAAATAAAAAAAAAATAAGAAAAACCGTGCAGTTAGGGATTTTAAAGGGAACCCACACCAGACGAGGAGCTGGGAGTGGACGGCCACCACCACCACACGGTGGTGGCAGCGCCCAGGCCGGCCGACAAGGCCACGGCGGCCCGCGGTGGCCGGAGCCACCTAAAACGGTGAGTCCGATTTCCAGCCCGAATCTTGTGTAATTTTGTAAAAATAGTAAATATAATTAGAAAATTATGAATTTTGTTATTATGGGATATTTTTGTATGTAGTTTGTAGAAAAAATATTATTTTGATGAAATTATGTTGCGTAATATATGGTCCCTAAGAAATCGTGCAAAACCGAGCATGTTTCGGTTTAGAAATAAATGACCTTAGGAGTGTAGTTTCAAACCCAAAATTTTTGTGTAGATTACTCAAATGATATAGAGCAGTGCTATGAAGCCCATTTTCAAAAATTAATTTTCGAAATTTTTAGATAATTTTTAGGCCCTAAAATGAGGCATAAAATGGGTAATTTAGGATTAATTAAGCAATTAAATAGTTAATTACTGATTTAATGAATAAGTATATGTTTTAGGATGTTGAAATCTGATGGAGTATGATACTTGTAGCGTAATTATTAGGTTAATTATGTAGTAAATGAGTAATAGGAAAAAAATAGTTAATTTTGTAAATTAGGGAAATTTGGAGTAAAATCTGATTTAGGATGGATTTAGACATTTTGGAATAATAATTGCTGTTTAGAGATGGTAATTAGGGTAATAGAAATATTAGAAATGCATTATGTGCATAATATGCAATAATGCATAATGTGTAATTTTTGAAAATATAATAAACAAAAAAATATTATAATAAAAATTGATATTACAATAATAATAAAAATATACAATAAATCTGATGGGAAACTTGAATTTATGTAATTATATGAAAAATGTAAAAATTTCTCACATTAGGAGTAAATTCGGTACACAAATAGGGATTTAAGTATACCGGATATAATAAAATACTAATTAGAGGTAATAATGGCATTTAGGAGATTGGGAAGTAAGGTGATTAATTTCACATTATGGGTTGGAACGGAATTCTAGGGTTGGAATCTAAAACATTACTTAGAAATTGAACAAAAAACTTAATTTAGAAATCGATGCGAAAACCGAACCTGAACCTAACCCCAAACCTAGAATAATGGTAAAAGACTTAATACCTAGATAATTAGGCATATTAAACCTTAAACAAAACCTAACAATAAGCGTTATAGAATAAAATGAACTTGTAATATTTATACGAAAAGCTAAAACCACGTTCGTGTTATAGGGATGATCGGCGATGGCCTGAGCAAATCGGACCTCGAGCGAGTGAGCGAGGAGTCGAGGTAAGTTGGGATTAATACAATGCTGTATTTTGGAGGTTTAAGATTATGCTTGGTTGTACTTGTTAGATAGTTAAATGTGTGCATGTGCTTGATTATGGGTGATGCTATGATTCTGTTTGTTGTTCTGGCATATATTGTATGAATTGTATGAAAGAATTGATCACCCTAAACTGGACTTAATCAAATATCCGACCAGTAATCATAATCGGACATGCATGGCAACCCGTTAGGGGAACTTAGGACTCTCCGGCCAAATACCGACCCCTTCGGAAGGGATAGCGCAGGATTGCAAAATGGTCCCTTCTTCATCCTCAGTCGAACTAAGTAACAGGAGAGGAGGTCACGGCGAGGGTGAAGGCAGTGGTTCGAAGGTAGTCGCGGGAGGAGCAAGGTCTCCATTACACAAAGCCTGGGTTTGGTCGTGAGCTGTTGCATTAACGGCAACTCCTCAACCCGGATTAGAGCGGGCGCAATTTCTCTAATCTCACGACGGGCCGGACAACGTCGTGCGATGGCACTTGCTTGCACATGCATTGCACCTAATAAGTGATTGAAAACCTTGTTGTGTGTATGGTATAGTTTTAAGTCCTCCGTCCTAACTTACTGAGCTGTGGTTGCTCACATCCCTATAGACGTCGTGCAGGTGCTGGCTAAGAAGCGGCAACAACTACTCTGAAGCTAGCAACTGCTGGATCCTGGAGAGTGAGGAAAAACATTGAAGAATCAACACATATTTTACTTTTCATTTCTGATTAATGTAATAACTGAATTATAGTGATTATATATAACTTTTCTCACTTTCTTAGGTAAATGATTTGTTTAAATTACAAATTGTCTACTTCAAAGCGGGTTAGTTGTGGACGCCTTGTGTAGATCGGGTTTAAGATAGCAGTTGTAAGGCCAACTTCTATCTTAGGGTGGTTTACACGGTGGGGGTTGTTACGACTCTGCCGCTTCAGGGCGTGACAGGACCATTTTGCAATCCTGCGCTATCCCTTTCGAAGGGGTCGGTGTTTGGTTGGAGAATTCAATGATCCCCTAATGGGTTGCAATGCATGACATTTTTGGTTATTAGGGTCGACTATGGTTAAATTTCGTTTAGGGTGTTCAAACAATTTCATACCAATTCAATCAGTCACAAATCACTCACAATGCAAGTTTCAGCACGAATTCAGATACATCAAACACATGTGTAAACTACTTACAATCACAAGCATATACAAGCCTAAGTCTCCGAGCACTACAAAACTAGTACTCTATTACAATAAGCAATAACCCAACTTACTTAAAGTTGCTCGATCGCTCGATCCCTTAGTCGCGAGCTGATTTGTCTCTGGTTGTCCTATAATATAAATAGGTCTTTTTAGTACTTATATTTTATGGATTCTTATTCAAATTCATAATGTAACTCATTTTCCCCATATGTACTTATAACGTACTAATGATTCGTTGTACTCTATTTCGGGGTTCGAATCCTAAACTATATTCTAGTTTAGTTCCTAAGTCTTAAATAGGTTCGAATCCCAGTGTGACATTAATCACATTACGCTCGGGTATTCAAATATCTTATTGGGTCGTAATTTGGTATTCTAAACTATTCGGTACACGCTAACCCTAATTGAGGTATCGGATTTATTTCTGATGTGTAAAAATCTTACATTTTGAGATATTTACTTAAAATTAAATGTTATTTCAGATTTATTATTTTTCTGATTTCTATTATAATATTATCTAAATAACCCTATTTTTTTTAGATTTATTAATTCACACTTTCACATATTACTAATTTCTTATATTACTTACCTAATTTCCCTAATTAACCATACTTAATACCCAAAGGCTAGGATTAGGGTTCCACTTTAGAGATCAACATCCCTAAACATATAATTAATATCTAAATCAGTAATTAACATCTTAATCACCTAATTAACCTCAAATCACCCAATTTTTCCATCATTTTAGGGCTAAAAATTAACTTAAAAATTTCGAAAATTAATTTAAAAAAAATGGCTTCATAGCACTGTTCTACATCATATGAGCATCCTACAAAAAAAAAAAAAAATTTGAGCTCCAAACTACACTGCTAAGCCTATTTATTTTCCGGTTTAATTATGCTCGGTTTTGAACAATTTGTTAAGGACCCTATATTTTCAGACATAATTAAACTAAATAAATATTTTTCCCTAAATCTACATACAATAAAACCTCAGAATAACAAGTTTCATAATTTTCTGGGCAAAATAACTAATTTTACAAAATTATTCAAAAATAGGGGTAAATAAATGACTAACCGGTTCGAAGCTTTCTGGCCATCCAAACCCGGTCTAAGGTTGTCAGCCGGCCCAGGCGGTGGTTCTAGTGTAGGGTGGTGGTGGTGGTTTAATCCCAGGTGGTGGTGAGTGGTGGGTTTGGTTCACTTGCCTAATCTACACAGTTTTCTTTTTTTTTTTTTCTAGATTTTCTCTCGATTTTTTCAGTGTTCCAATTTTTCTCAGATGCTAAACTGACCAAATGACTTCTGAAAATTTTTCCCCTATTTATAGACATTGTTGTAATTAATATGCATTAATTTGACAAGACTTTGCCCATTTTCCTTGATTTTTGGCTTTTAGGTTGTCTAATTTTTATTGGTTGATTTTTCTTTTTCTGATCTAGACCTGCCACGACCTGATCTTGATTCGTCTTATCCTCTTCTGATTTTTCTATAATTAATTTATAATTTTCTTTAATTATTTGCTTAGTTTTTAGCCAATTTAGGTAATTTCGCGTATTTTTATCTACACGTAAATACATGTGAACATTTCCTAATTATTATTTTGGTCATTCTAAAATTTTTAGTATACATATAATCTATCTCTAGTAATTTATTAGTTATTAAATTACACTTTTCGCCTTTTCGATAATTAGCAATTATTATGCTTAAAATTTGAAAATTTTATAGTCTCATATTTTACTACTTATTTTCTTAAATTTAAGTTTATGGGGTCATTTTTATTAATATTTCTCTAAATAGTTTATAATTTGGGTTTGATCGGATCTTTTAACCGATCGCCCTAAATCTTGGGTTCTAAGTTCAATCCTACGGTTACTTGGCTTGGCTTGGCTTGGCTTGGCTTGGCTTTAGGGCTTACAACACTCGACTACCTAAAGCACCCAAAACTCTAAAACACTTCTATACTACTTTAAATATCCACAAAAATCAACACTTTTAACAAGAATTACTCTATCACTTAGGACAGCAACTAGCACAACCTAGAATGCTCTAAGCACATACTTACACTCTTTGGTAACAATCATACGACACTACTCGATAAGAATCAACTCCTCAGATAAGTCATGTGTAATTGAACTAGAGGACTACAAGGACTCACATAGAGAATATATGCTCAAAACCTTATTTAAGATGAGGATTTCTATTCTGATCTCCATCTTTTACACTATTGTCAGCCCAAGCAC
>JAMXBB010000011.1:58880143-58908175 GCA_024138015.1 Lumnitzera littorea | reverse complement strand
AATGATACTAGCTTTACTAAAACTAGATCACTTTAGGTAATAAAATAGATATTTTCTGTAATATTATAGAAAATATCATCCTATAACAATATTTCTATAATTAAAATGTAATTTGACTAATAAAAAGTATATAATCAAAATGATATAATATAAGTAGTAAGAAAACTATGTATATTAGATAATATTAAGTAATTTAATATAACCTATATGATAAAGTAAAATACTTGAAGTATATATGTATGTATATATATAATGTTTATGTATACAAATATATATATACACAGCTCTACTAAATACCTGTATAAGTAATATCTTAATTAAGTACTAGATAAAATCATAACGTTTTCGTAAATCTTATAAAAACTGAATATAAGCTTTGATATATATAGGATTTCCAAGTGAGTGNATAGATATTTTTTATAATATTATGAAAAATATCATCCTACAATAATATTTCTATAATTAAGATGTAATTTGACTAATAAAAAGTATATAATCAAAATGATATAATATAAGTAGTATGAAAACTATGTATATTAGATAATATTAAGTAATTTAATATAACCTCTATGATAAAGAAAAATACTTAAAATATATATGTATGTATATATATATATAATGTGTATGTAAACAAATATAGATATATGCAACTCCATTGAATATTTGAATAAATAATATCTTAATCAAGTACCAAATAAAACCTTAACATTTTTGTAGATCTTATGAAATTAAATACTTGCTTTGATATATATAAAACTTTCAAGTGAGTGAAGCACTAATGTTCCAAATCTATTGGAGTGAGCTTTAGTATAAGTAAGTGGGATTTGTGGAGACTAGAGTATATACTCGCTTGTGGTTGTAAGTAGTTGTTTATGCGTGTGCTATGCCTGTACTTGGTTACTAAAATATTGATTAGCGATTTAACCACATGTTTTGTTGTATTGATTGGCATTGTTTGGTGTGCTGCGAACCAATTGATCACCCTTTACCAGACTAATTGAAACTTGAACTAAAACTATAAATGGACATGCATTGCATCCCATTAAGAGACGGTTAGGTTTCTTCAGCTAAATTCTAATGCCTTTGATGAGGTTGCGGTGATTTGGCCTTTCCCTACCCTTAGTTGAACTAAGTGATAAGAGAGGAGGTCGTGACGAGATTCGGGGCATTAAGTTCCATTGTACAAGCCTAGAATTAGCCATAGGAGGGCCTTAAGGCCTCTATGATTGGCATTGTGGCCATCATATCGCAACTTCTTAACTTAGGTTATAATGGGTGTAATTTCTCTAACTTTACAATAGACTGGATAATGTCATATGAATAACACATTACGAGATCATGTATTGCACGTAATAATTGCTTGATAACTTGGCTATACTCTTCTACTTGCATATGCTTTTTGCCTCTTGCCTCTTGCCTCTTGCCTCTTACTAAGCTGTAGTTTGCCCACTCCCTTATAGATTTACTTATAGGATCTAAGTAATTATGCTGCATGACAATCATCTCCAAGTGTGCAAAAAGAATGTGCTTAGGCTTGAGTGAGGCAAAACTAATGACTATGTTTTTGGAACTTTTGTTTTCTATAAGATCAACTAGATCATTTGGGTGATCTAGTTGGGTTCTTACTTTTGAGTCATATCATGTACTTATATACTTTTGTAAATACTCTGTACTTGGTCTTATTGTAAATATAAGTTATTATGAATATAAATGTTAGTATATCTATGGAATTATGAATACTTTAAAGTGGTTTGTTGTGTGAGTCTTGTGTATATCAAGATTATGCTAGTGATTAAGTGGATAGTTTCTAACAAAAAATTGATATACACGATGGACTGTTATGACTTAATAGCATTTGGGGTATGATAAAGGCATATTTTTCATGTTTTAAAGTGCCAATTTAGATAAAATTATTATTGATTTTATAGAAATCATTAAGAAATGGTTCTTAATTATTTTCATTTGGACATTGCAGGAATTAGAGAATTCAAGAATGGAATTATAGATAATTTAGAGGAGTTTTACACAAATTAACGAAGTCCGGATCGACATATGCAAATTGGAATTAAAAGCAGCTGACTGTTATTGGAATTAAAAGTAGCCAACTATAACTTACAACTTGCACTGGCAACTATTGATGTCTACACCATCGACTTTTGATGGCTACGTCGTTGGCCTTGCACTTATATTGCCGGCCTTTATGAAAAAGAAACTTCACCTGAGCTAACCCTAATTTTTCTTATAAATAACTTATGTTTCACAGTTGAGAGGACTTAGAGTTTTTTTTTTTTTTTTGGAGACTTTTAGACACTTTTTCCTTAGACATAAAGAGTCATAGAGTAATCTTTAGTTAGTTCTTAACGAATTCTTCGGGAGAATTACTTTGATCATTAAGAGGATTTTTTTTTTGCTATGGAGACCAAGTTGAAGTTACAATTAAAGATTATCTTTTCTAATATAGAATTGGTGACATCTATTTCAATTATCCTTATGCAATTATGTAAATTACTTATGCTTTCAATTATAAATTTCCTTGCAATTTCAATTAGTATTTGTGTTTTTGTTCCCAAATCCATGGCTGGTTAATTTTATTTGTGGGAATTAATGAAACTCTAGATGGTTACGATGATAATTGTGTTCATGTTATAAGATTAAGAGATATGTGAATGATTCATGATTGCAATTTCTATGATTTCCATTATAATTGTTCAATTAATTATAATTGTTAGAAACCCTAATGATACGGGAGCTAATACAGGGTTTGTTAGAAATTCTTAGTTGATTCGATTAATCAATGCGAAAGCAAAGTTAATTGAATTAATTAGAAATTATCTAGAGATTAATGCGATATTCAATGATTGATTATTCACTAAGACATTAGGGATAACTGATCTAGGATATTAGACAATCATATATCAGGAGATATATGATTGTAATTTAGAGTCCACTATTAATTGGAAGATGTAGAAGTTGACTAATTAATTAAGGGTTTAAATCCTTAAGTTTTAAGGTATAATAATTTTACTTAAATGACCATATAGCTATTAATCTATATAATAGGATAATAATTTGATTTGCATAATCTAAGGTAGATTCTATTTTCCCACAATTCTCAATTGATTGCTTAATTTTAGATTTATCATAGTTATTTTCTTTTCAATAGTTTTAGAGTAATTATTAGGTTAATTAATTAAATTTTGATTGTCTGAATATTGATAAAAATAAGCATAGGATTAGTAATTTTTTAGTCCTTGAGGAATCAACAACCTTGCTTTCTCTATATTATTTGATTGCAACCCAATATACTTACTAGAGTATTTGCGATTTATTTTTATATATAGTTGAAGTGAATCAAGTTTTTAGCGACGTTGCCAAGGATTGGAAATATTAAACCTTTTAGTTCTGTTAGTAATTTTGGTGCACTTAACGACGTATATTATTTTTTTATTCTCTTTACAAGTGTTTTATGTGCAGGAGTAGAAGTGCTGAAATTCTACCACTAGATTTAGAAATAAAAAGCACTTTGCATCAGTTGAGATAAGAGAACAGAAGAAGAGTGAACGAGATGACAAGTAACAAGGGTAATAATCAGATATAAGGAGTTCTGCCAGCATTACGAGATTATATAGTACCTACGGTGATGGGTTCAGCTATAAGGAGGCCCACCATTCAAGCTAATAACTTTGAGTTAAAGCCGTCCCTTATTTAGATGGTTCAAACGAATTAGTTTAGAGGATATCCCAATGAACGTCCTGACGACTGCAGGATTCCTTCAATACTGCAATACAGTGAAGATGAACAATGCGATAAACGAGGTTATTAGATTACAACTCTTTCCCTTTTCACTGAGAGATAAAGCTAAAGCTTGGTTTCATTCACTACCATATGAATCTATCACCACTTGGGCTGATCTTTCATCAAAGTTCTTAAGGAGATTTTTCCCACCAACTAGGACTACAAAATTGAGGAACGGCATCACCAACTTTACTAAGTTTAGTGGTGAGTCGCTTTATGAAGCATGGGAGAGATTCAAGGAGGCGATCAGAAAATGCCCACATCATGGATTGCTGACAATCTCTTGATTAAGATCTTCTATCTCAGTTTAGACGAGACATTAAGGTCCCTAGTTGATACTCCAACTAGAGCTATTATGATGGGTAAGACATATAATGAGGCAAGTGCACTAATAAAAGAAATGGCCTCCAGTACACATAACTGGCAAAACGAGAGAACTAAGTTAGGAATGGTAGCAACCAGTAACAGTAGCATTGTATCTCAATTAACAGCTTAGATTACAACTCTTACTACTCAGGTAAGTAAACTTACCTCAACACAGTCTTTTAATGCTAACCTTATTGTTTTTTGTGACTTATGTTCAAAACCACATTCGACTCCTGAGTGCTTGACTAGGAATCACTTAGCTCTAACCATTGGAGAACAGGTGAATTTTGTCAACAATTTTCAATGCGGCAATCAAGGACCATATTCGAATACATATAATCCTGTGTGGCATAATCATCCAAATTTTTCATAGAGAAATGAAAACAATGAATTCTAACCACCACCTAGATTCTAGAAGCAAGGTCCTACTCAGAACACTCCACCTCAGCAAAATCAGTCTAAAATGGAAGAGCTTATGTTGATCTATATGCAAAAGACCAACACCTTGCTATAGAATCAATAGGCGACTATTCGAAACCTAGAGAATCAGATAAGTCAAATTTCTCAACAGTTGAGTAACAGACCATTAGGGTCTTTACCCAACAATACTGAAGAGAATCTTAGAGGTGTCAATGCTATTATGCTGAGGAGTGAAAAAGCATTAGAAACAATTGATAGACTAGTTGGAGAAAAGGTGGAGAGTCTAAAGGTAGAAAAAGGGAAGGAGGTAGAAGAGGAACCAACGTAGAAGTCACCAGAAGTGAAACTGTATGTCCCTCCAATCCCCTTTCCAGGAAGATTAACACAACAGCAGCTAGATGCTCAATTCACTAAATTTTTAGATGTATTCAAGAAGCTACAAATCAACGTTCCTTTTGTAGAAGCACTTCAGCAAATGCCTTCGTATGACAAATTTATGAAGGATTTGCTCACAAAGAAGAGAAAGATTGATTAGAAGGAGCTAGTAATGCTTATAAGGGAGTACTCCATGATCCTTTAGAAAAATTTATCCACCCTACCTAGAAAATAAAGAGATCAGGGGAGTTTTATTGTTCCTTGCACTGTAGGAAATTTTCATTTTGATAAGGTTTTTATTGATTCAGGTACAAGTATAAATTTAATGCCCTTATCTATTTTCAGAAAGATGGGACTTAGAGATTGTAAGGAGACTCATGTCACCTTACAACTTGCTGATAGGAGTATTAAATACTCAAAGGGTATTGTTGAGAATATCTTGGTGAAGGTAAACAAATTTATTTTCCCAATCGACTTTATAGTCCTAGAGATGGAAGAAGACAGAGAGGTACCCATGATCTTAGGTGGACCGTTTCTTACAATAGTTAAGGTGTTGATAGATGTGGAATAAGGTAAGCTAACTTTAAGAGTTATGGACGATTAGGTAACTTTTAATGTTTATGAAACCTTAAAGCATTTTGATGATTGCAAATCCTATTACACTATTGACATTTTTTATGAGATTACCTGTAAGTCTATAGAAGAGAAAGTACGATTGGATACCATGGAGTCAATTCTTAAGAATCTGGATGATTAGAGCAATGACAATGAGTCTAAAGAAGAAGGTAGGGAATAGGTGTTAGAAATTAAAGCTGGATACTATGAAGAATTAGGCAACAGTGAGCAGAAGCCAATTCCATCATTGACACAACCCTCTTTGCTTGAACTTAAACCTTTACCTAGTCATTTAAAATATGATTATCTTAGAACAAATGATACTTTACCAATAATTATCTCCTCCTCTTTGATAGGTGACCAGGAGAAACAACTTTTAGGAGTTCTAAGAGAGCATCAAGAAGCCATCGAGTGGACCATTGCCAATATAAAGGGCATCAATCCCTTAATTTACACTCACAAGATATTGTTTGAGGCTGAGTGCAAACCCATAGTACAACTATAGAGACGACTCAACCTAACTCTTAAGGAGGTAATAAAGAAAGAGGTACTCACATTGCTGGATGTAGGTATTATCAACCATATCTCAAATAATAAGTAGGTTAGTCCTATTCAGGTAGTGCCAAAAAAAGGTGGTATGATTGTGGTTAAAAATGAGGTTAATGAGTTAATCTCTATCGCATTGTGACCGGGTGGAGAGTTTGTATAGATTATAGAAAACTAAATAATGTCACTTGTAAAGACCACTTCTCCCTCCCTTTCATAGATCAGATGTTAGAAAAACTTTCAAGGCATGATTGTTATTATTTTTTAGATGGATATTCTGGTCACAATCAAATTCATATCATACCCGATGACCAAGAGATAACCACTTTTACATGTCTTTATGGTACTTTTGCCTTTAGGATAATACACTTTAGTTTCTGTAATGCACTCTCAACTTTTCTAAGATGCATGATGTCTATGTTTTCTAACATGTTAGAAGATTTTATTGAAATATTTATGGATGATTTCTTTGTCTTTGGGAAGTCATTTGATTCATATCTAACTAATTTAGGCTGTGTGCTTAAAAGGTGCAAAGACACTAATCTACTTCTGAACTGGCAAAAACGCCATTTTATAGTAAGAGAGAGAATAGTCTTAGGTCATAAGGTATCGAAAAAGGAGATTGAAGTTGATAGAGCCAAAGTAGAGATAATAAAGAAGTTGCCACCACCTACTTTAATCAAAGGAGTCAGGAGCTTCTTAAAGCATACTAACTTCTATAGGAGATTTATCAGGGACTTTTTTAAAATCTCTAAATCTCTTTGTATTTACTTGAAAAAGATTCTACTTTTGCTTTTTATGATAGTTATTTGCAGGCATTCCATCTATTAAAGGAGAAGCTTACTTCGGCATCAATGATCGTTGCACCAGATGATGATAAGTTAAATGATAGGCCCTATGAATGTTTTGTTCGATCATTTGGAGATTTCTACCACATGTCCACTATGATCCTCTTATATGGTAACTATTTACTTCAAATATAATCTTCTACCATATGCCTTTATAGGTAAAAAATAATCAATATAACACGAGATTTATTTTGTTTTCCATTATAGAGAAATTGCCAGAGGATTTATAGTTTCGGTTGGGGAAGCTCTACTAAAACTGACATACAAACCTTTAATAGATGATTAGAAGAGAGATTGCAAAGTTGAAACAGCATGCCCAATCTAAGAAGGAAGAAGAGCCTAAGTATGACCGTTAAGTACAATCAGTATTACAATAAGATGACATTTGAAACATCTTTTATGTTTTACTTCAGCAATTTATTTCATTCCAGTGAAATATTTCTTTACTTTTGTAGATTTAGGGCTTACGCTTTTGTCCATTTCTATCTTATTAAGGTTTACAATCATCACTGTTATTTTTTTGAAAATTTCCATTACAATAGCAATCCCATATGATGTTTCACGTTTATTTCCATATGTACTTCTACAGCCGTAGGAATTTCACCAACGAAGTAATGTACACTGAAATTAATAACATTATAATTAGGTAATAATTGTTTCTTTCATGATCCTTTATTCTACATAGCAAGATCCCTAATTAATGTGTTTGTATTGTTTTGCAAGGAGATGGGAACTTCTTGATTGGAGTATCTTAGATGCGATTAGCATAATTTCATGAACTTCTATGATAACATTGTTGCTATAAGTGTTTTCTTTGTTCCTCTATTTTTAATAGATTTCTAATGTACTATTATTGTTGTCATCATTTCCTCCTCTATTTTCAAAGATTTCTAGACCACATATATAAACTTTTTTAAAATCATCCCATTTAATTTTTGCATATGCAATGTAGGTATACTGATTACAAGTATGATTGAATGGTTTTAACTGTACAAAAATTTTACATTTATATTTAATTTTTGCAAATCATGTATCATCAAAAATCTCATGGACTATAAGATAATATGAATCTCAAAAATAATCGATTTAGTAAAAATTTTAAATAAAAAAGGAAAATAAATTTTTATTCCTTAACGTCTGATTGGTTTTCTATTTGATTCTTGAACCTTTTTTCTCCCTTCCAAGTCCCCAATGTTTGCAAACGTCTATAAAATCATAATTTTTTAGACAGTTTATTTTTCTATCAAGAAATGTCACATACCGAGACTTGATTCGTCCATATAGTTTATTTTTCCCCTATGGTGATGATAGCTACTCACTACCACAAGAGTGGTGCAACCCCCAACAACAATAGGTAGCCATCAATCACCATGATTAAAAAGAAAATGTTGCTAGAAACACAACCGTGTTGCGATCAACCACTTAGCCTAGTCACTCGTTGGCCTTAGGGGTGATTTTTTTTTTTTAATTTATTATCTCCTTCCTTTTTTGCAGATTTTTTTTTTATCATTTTAGTTAATCTTGTTATATTTAATTATATTGTTTATTTAAACTAAATTTATGACCGAATTTGGTCACATTACATGTCATTAGTTGATGCAAAAGCACATTGTGTTAACAAAAGTCGGAGTTTATAAAAACTTACAAACATTAGGACTTAAGTAGAAAAAGAAAAGGTTTTTGACTCAATAAAAAAACTGATAAAAGATTGAAGAATAAAAATGTACTTAATCCTAATAAAAAATGATTGAATTAAAGAATTGTTTTAATTTAAAATTTTATATTGAGTGACCAATTTGGAAATGCGTATCCTGTCTTATTAGCAAACTAAAGTAAATGTCATAAATTCTTTGATGATATAAAACTTGTGAAAACCGAATATCATCTATAAAAACCCTTTGTGATTGAAATTTCCAGATTGAAACCTAAATTATATTCTTTTATATTTTTAGATTTGTTATTAAGTGTCATTTTTCATTTGAACTTTTCTAATATATTTATAACGATTGTTCTGAAGGAATTTCTTATTTATCTCACTTTAGCACGTTAAAATATCAAAATGAAAAAAGAAAAAGTTCAACTACTGCAATGGAAAAAACAAGAAAAATTTGAAAGTTGAGGCATCTATATTATTGTTATCTTGTTTTAGGACATTGGTCGTTACAATAAAGAAATTAGTATGCTTCATTTTGAAAAGTTGAGAGGGAAGAAAAAAAAAACAACGAAAATGAAAATAACTCCGTTAAATTTGATCTTAATGTGAATATATTCTTTATACTTTCAAATGTTGCAAAAGACTCCCTTTAACTTTAAATTGATGTAAGCATACCCATTGAGCCCTATATGTTGCAAACAACATATCCCCGGATTAAACTTTAACCTTGGTGAGGAAACATCTCCTCCCTTAAGCATGTTAATAAATGTTATTTATTTTACCATTTTATTAAATTTTTTGGAGGCAATTAGGTACGTTTGAAAATTTAGGGTTATATCCACACGAGATTAAATTTTAGGAGTCATTTACAATATTTGAGGATTTAAGAAGGTATATCTGCATTAAGATCAAAGTATAGGAAAAGGAGGATTATTTATAATTTCTTTTTTGAAATTTTGGTACATAAATGAAAAAAAATAAAAATAGAAATACAAGTATTTCTATTGTCATAACATAGTTATCTCCTTTACTAAGGGAAAGCATATCCTTTTATTGATTTACAACTCTTTATTTATCTATATTATTTTTTTTAATATCCTTTTCCTCTCTTTTTCCTATATAGAGAATATAAATTTACTAAATACATATTGCTGCTAACTTTTTTTTTTTCATAATATTAATTTTTACTCTTTCACATAATTAATTATTGAATATTATAAATTAGAATTTCATACATTTGATGTTTTTAAATTTACATATATGCCATAAGTGCAGCGTCCACTAATTTGTTATTTATGTTCTAACTAACCACCATAATAAGACATGTAACATGTAATGTATAACTACTGTAGGAGTATAACAAAATAAAATGCATTGCAATTTCATATCTGAGTGGCTGAAAATTCATCTCACTTCAAGGGATTGTAGTACTTTTCTAAACATATATCAGTAGCTATCTTCTCTAGGTTCTTACTAGTAGGTGATTGAGCTCTGTACGTATAGAGCTTGCAAAATAATACATAGTGAGGGGATGCCAGGGGCTTCTCCAGTACGACCATTTTGATGCTTAAGTTTGCAGAAAGCTATCGAGAGTAGGAAGTAATGTAAAAAAGTGTGTAAGCTTAATGTGCAAAGTCTAAAGAGCTTTACCGTTGAGTAGTGACTTGGTATTTAGAGTGGAGCCGAGTTGGCAATTGGAGGTCAATTGGTGAGAGAGATCTTCTCTCATAAGTGTAAGAGAGTGAAGTCGTTATGCTCAACACGTCCCACTTATTCGAAACGTGGCTATTTCATCCTTATCTTATGCATTCTAACTGTTATAAGGCTTACTAGGCTTAATCTATATAGACCTAGGGCTTAGGCCCATAAGGGTGAGCCTTAGATGAGCCGTAGGCCACAAGACGTGTCATATATGGTCGGGCTTGAGAGGCACATGTCCAAAGTGCCATGTCAACACTTAGCCCCCTGTAATCTCGTTGCTGAGGTGAAGGCAAGGAAAAGGGATATGTAAGTTGCTTAAGCATGATCGATCCAACTCAAAGGAGTTCGACCTAATGCTATAGGGCCGACATTGATGGGAATCAAGCTACCGAACCTCTAACTCGTAGCTAAGCTTGAGGACTGGAGGGGCTAGCACAATGAATCCTTCTACTCCAATTAACCCCTGCCAAGGCCAAATACTTCCTTGCTAAGTCACCCTTCATGTCGAGTCATATGACCACCTATTTTTCTATATTATGTCGAGTTGGTGATTACTCTCTAGCATTGAACTAACCAATTACTCGGCATCTTCCTTACCATGCCGAGAAGCCGAAAGAGAGAATCCGAACTGATTAAGCCATCCCTGTTCGGACAAGCCCATCTATCCATACTTTTTGTCCATATCTTCTAACAACCTCGCCAATATAGCATTGTCATGTGTATAGTATCATGTGCAAAATCTGTTATACCAATGATCGTTTTTCTCATATATTCATTTTTACTCTTTTGTATATTGTATATTACTTCCTTAGGAAATGCCTTTTTTATTTTTTCCTTATTAGGAAAGTTGCTCTAACTTATGGGTATAAATACCCTTGTATTTATAATTGTAAAGGGGATCAGATCATTCTTAATACACTTTTTGAGTACCTTTTTTTTCTTGCATATGTTTACTCTCAACATTACTCTTATCATTTCCCTTAAGCAAGGTTTGGTGGCGAGTAACCTCACCAAACCAATTTGTGCTTCATATTAAATTGTGCCGTGAGTCCTCAAAAGTTTCATTGGTGCATCATATCCTCTAGAGTTGTTTGTAGGTTTTGCTTACTATTTCATTCTTTATTTTTTCCCTTTTCCCGTACTTTCCCCATTAATTTCTTTTCGAGTTTTCTACAAGTTTGGACCCATCTTACAACCGACTTTATCTATTCTTAGTCACGGTTCATAATATTTTGGTATCAAAGCGGAGGTTTTGTGTAAACTGTAGTAGTTCTTCTTGAAGTTATATTATACTTGTTTTGCATGTGTGAAACAAAACATATTATTGTATTCAATTGACTACTGTGTTGTTAACTATTAATTTCCTGAAGTATTTGTTTAAGCCTTGAATCTATGAGGAAAAATAACAGACCTAAGTATGAATATTTGTACTGGTGATGATAGTGGAGTTATCCACCATAGACGACAGTCTTAGGGAACTCTTAGAAGCACTAGCGAGAGATTTGATGTGGTAACTAACCTCTTAGTAGATCCGACCCGAGCTATTCATGCGCTGTCTTACCAACCCATTAAGGCCGCGTAAAATACTCTATAAGCTATTCAACCTATTAGAGGTTAGAACCAACTCAACCTGTTCGAGGTAGAGGAGTTGGTAGACGAGTGAGGTGGAGGATAAACTTGAGAGAGTTTGATGAAGAGGAAGAAGGGTATTTTGAAAAAGAGCGTATACAAATCCCTAGAGCATCCAATCATGTAAAACTTCGGATTCCGAGTTTCAATGAATCTAGGAATGCTAATGAGTATCTAGATTGGAAAGAGAAGAAGGCGTGTGTGTTTGATTATTATCAGTATGAGGGTTATGAGAAGGTGAGAACTGCTACTATTGAGTTCTTCGGATATGTTGCCATGTAGTGGAAGAATTTTCAAGCTATGAGGAGATGAGAGGGGTATCGAGAGATTAATACTTGGCTAGTGATAAAGAGAATACTTAGAACAAATTCATGCCGAAAACTTATCTCCAAGACACTTTCGCTTAACTTCAAGAGCTAAGACAAGGAGGCCAAACTATTGACAAATATGTTCAAGAGTTTCAAATGCTCATGATCCGTTGTGAAGTGGAGGAACCACCAACTCGAACAGTCTCATGGTTTGTTATTGGGTTGAGATGAGACATTTGAGATGTTGTGGAACTCCAACAATTCGATACAATGGATGAAGCTATTAGGATTGCCCAATTTATAAAGTGGCAAAGAAGAAGCTGAGTAGCAGCGAAGATGTCCACTAGCTGACCTGGACAGGCAAGTCACCAAACTCTACCGAGTACTAAGCCGAGAAGTAAGGTTGATGTAAGAACCGAACATAAAGGCCAACCCGATGATGAAGTGCCAACCTAAACTTATGAGAAGGGGAAAAGGTTTGGCGGGAAGATCAACTAGATCAAGTGCTTCAAATATCAAGGATTTGGATACATGGTTACTCGGTGCCTGAACTAACGGACGATGGTCATTAAGGGAGACATCCTGAAGCTTAAAGTAGAGAGTACGAATGAGGAACTCAAGGCGGTAGAGGTTCCTACAAAAAAAGAAAATGTCGAGAAAGAGCTAATTAAGGAAGACGTGTTTCCTAAAGATTTAGATCAGTTACTTGTGGTTGTCCGATGCATTATGAACATGGAACCCTCACAAAAAAAGGAATAAAGAGAGAATTTGTTCTATACCACCTGTAAGGTGAATGATCAAATGTGTGCCTTCATCGTAAATAGTAGAAGCTGCACTAATGTGGTATAAGCTAATCTTGTTTCAAAACTGAAGTTGCCAATTATTTCACATCGAAGATCATACAAGTTACACTGGTTGAGTGAGAAAGTAGCATTACATATCACTAAAAAAATACTACTGCCAATCATTATAGAGAATTACTTTAACCAAATTCTTTGCAACACACTGCCTATGTGTGCTTCTTATGTGTTGCTGGGTAGGCCGTAGTTATTTAACAGGAGAGTTATACATAACGGCTACAGAAACACGTATATGTTCAAGAAGGATGATCGGAAGATTACACTAAACCCAATACCGTTGAGAGAAGTTCACAACTTGCAAACAAAACTTGCTCACGGATCAAAGAAGACTCTAGTAATGAGTAGATCCGAGCTTCGAAAGGCCATCAATGCTAATGAGCAGACCTTCTTGTTGGTCAGGCGATTATGAGAAATGAAGGAATAAGGTGAGTTACTCCAGGAAGTGAAGGAGTTGCTAGATGAATATGCCGACCTATTCCCAAAATAGTTATATGAGGGGTTGCCCTCAACTCGAAGCATAGAGCACTACATTGACTTAATACCTAGCGCTATACTGTTAAATAAGCCAGCTTATCGAATGAATCCCGAGTAGACTTCTAAACTCTAATGTTAAGTCAATGAGTTGTTAGAGAGAGGCTATGTAAGAGAGAGTCTTAGTCCTTATGCTATGCTTGCACTTCTAGTGTCGAGGAAAGATGGAACCTAGCAAATGTGTGTTGATAATCGAGCTGTGAACAAGATCATAATCAAATACAAGTATCAAATCTCAAAGCTAGAAGACACGTTGGATGAACTCAGTGAAGTCAAGATTTTTAGCAAGATTGATCTTAAATCTAGCTACCATCAAATCTGTATAAGGCTAGGAGACGAATGAAAGACTACGTTCTAGACTTGACATAAACTTTATGAATGGATGGTCATGCCCTTACCCTCTCTGCCAAGCCCATTATCGTAGACGATGAAGGAGCCGAGACAAAGGGGTTGGAAGTTTAGGTGCTTTCCCTTCCAAGGGCAAAGGGGGAAGAGATTGTCAAAGGGGTCACCCTTCCTCAAGTGGTTAGCCAAAAGCACAAAGCTCCCGAGACAGCTAAGCAGCCAAGTCCTGGAGTGAAGAAGCAAAGGCCCCTAGCAAGAGTAACTTTGAGCCAAGGGAAGTCGAATAAGAGGGATAAGGCCGGATTCATTCTAGGAAGTGCCATACACTTCTCAAGATGAGGAGCTGTTGAGGAGACCTCCTGAGGTAGAAATAAAGAAGGTCTAGGCGAAGCTCCTCAGGCCAAAGTAAGAGGTCCATGCCAACGATTTAATACTACGACAATAGACATTCAACTACTAAGCTTCAATGGGGTCTTACACCTTCGATGACTGGGCTATCCTAGAGGAGCTCTCCTACGAAGGTAGGGACAACCCTATGTAGATAGTGGGCTACTTGAGCACATAGATGCGATAGGTAAGTTTTTGTTGCTCTTGTGTTGTCATGCTTTATCTGTCAGTATATTAATAAAGGCCTTTGTTTTCAATTTGCAATACTACAGCTAAGTGTTACTTCAATTGAACAAGTCCGATACCACCTAAAAAAAGGTAAAAGGCTTTAGAGAAGCATTGCGCCAATATGAGAAGTACCTACAGGAGGTAAAAACTTTTAGTAAGAGGTACTTGAAAAAAATTGCCAAGGCTAATAAATGCCTATGTCGCTCTATTGTGCCGGCAGCAAGACTTAAGGTAAGGCTTGAGGATGTAGAGCGAAAGAGAGTGAATATTTTATATATATATGATATATGAAACTCTCAACAAATAGAAATTATATATAAAAATATATATTTTCATCTTTTAAATTCAATACCTTATAAATCCCTTAAACTTTATGAAATGCTTAGTAATATTACTTTTTACACTTTCTAAATGATTTTTCTATAGCCCTTTAAAAAAGTTTAACAATTATTAGAGAAAAATTTAGAGAGTTAAAATTGAAATTGATAAACTACTAATTAAGACATATACCAAATGAAATTGATCGATAAATTTCATGTAAATGACTACAATTACAATTACTCATTATGTTGTCTTCTATAAATTATTGACTAGATGGATGATTAATTACATGTGTATAATAATATTTATTTGAATGAGATTACATACATACTTTTTTTATACATTCATATTTTTATTTTTATCTTTTTTTTCATGGGTATAAATTTTTTTTTTTTAATCAAAAAAGGTGAATTCACTTTCAAGTTAGTACTCTAATAATTACTTTATGATTATTCAATTATAGTATACCGATATAATAACATATAGATATAAATTTATTTTTAACATAATACAAATATCATATGCATTTTTCTTTCAATTTTAACTCAACACACAATATAATAAAAATACAAAAGTTCGTTTCATATTATCAAAACATGATCGAAGGGAGGAAAATTTAACAAAGTTCTGAGCCGAAGTCGCGCACGTTAATGGAGGTTACCAAGTTCCTCAACTACCAGAAATTTATAAACTCAACTTGTTGTAGCAGGTTAAAAATATATGGGACCAGTCCCGCCCAAAATATGGACATCTAATATAAAGTAAAGCAAACAAATACTATACAGATGGAAGGCAACTGTCTACAAGGCCATGTACACCAGAAACTAGGGTAATGTCTTAACTGCCCCATCCGAAGATCCTAGGATATTCGACTGGCTTCGAAAATGAAAAATTCTTTTGCACATGACTTCCATATACTGTTACTTCTGTGTATTGGTATCTACAACCGGGAATTGTTTAATGCTATCAAGAATCTTTGCAGTATAGAGCCCTACAAGTCGGAATGGAGAAGGGAAAAGACGAGAAAATCGGAAAAGAGGATCCAAAAATAATTCAGTAATAACAAGACATATATAATATTAAATCACTCAAGTAAGTATGCAACCAAATTACTGTCCACCAAAAAAAAAAAAAAAGAGAAAAAGGAAATCAAAGCACCCAGTCAAATTCTGAACTATCTGCTCAGAAGAAAGTTATCAACTCAGGAAGAGCAAAAGTGTGCCGGAACTGAAAAACAGCATATACTATTGAATATGTACATTCCAGCACTATTATGATTAAGATGTCGAAGTTTCCATTGCTTTTACTTTTGTCGGACAATGACTAAGAAGAAAATTACGGAACCAGGTGAAGAAGATGCAGCAACAAGATGAATCCAATAAAGTTCCACCACATAGCCCGCACCTACTTGGACCTATGCACTTATGGGTTCAGTAGCCTTTTTCAGCCATGCCATCTCAGTTTCATCCAAGTATGGAGCCAGTACATCCCTACACCTTAAATGGTAGGTGTTCAACCACTTGATCTCCTCTGGTATCAACAAGTTCGAGTCAATCAGCTTCCTTTGATATGGTGCCTGGCATGAATCCACTCAACATGTCAAGAAATTGGCAATCAAATATAATCATAGACAAGCTTGAGAGTAGGATAAATACTTCTGTAAATAAAAGCTTCTATGCTCTAAACGATTGAGACGCAGCAGCAACAGTTTGCCAACAATATTGGTTTCTGCCAGAACTTGAACAGGTTGCATAGGAACAAATTTAACATATTCAAACTTAAAATTAAAAAGAAAAACCACCAAATATCACATATAAATCCATCAATGCTTTTGGAAAAATATGGAAAAAAAATAAATGAAAATCAACTGTTAGTCTAAATTAGTTGACCAGAGGTACTTGTACCAAGTTGAGTGGAAGAAAATTGCCAGTTTTGCAATACAGAGGAATAGTGATAGAGATAGATGGCTATAGCAAGCTTTATTTTTAGGCAAAAGCAAGATCTCTAAATCCATAGAGATCTATCTAAATATAACATCGAATCCAACTACTTGACAGTTATAGATTTTGTGTCATTTGATTACTCAAATGGTCAGCATGAAGTAACAGCTAACCCACAGTACGGAAGAATAGTGATAGAAATAGATGGTTATAGCAAGCTTTATTTTTAGGCCATAATAAGATCTCCATCTTCATTTTATGCCAAATATCATAGAGATCCATTTAGTATGACATCAAACCCAAATGAATAACAGTCACAGATTTTGCATCTAATTTGATTACTCAATTGGTCAGCATAAAGTAACAGCCAACCCATGGTAAGAAGAAAAGAAACAAAGAGAAAATAGCTTTGAACAAATTTGACAAATGAAATGTTTACTTACCCATGTTATATGCTCGAAAGACAGATATCCTTTTTCACCAAAATTGAATTGCGTATCAGCCTCCTTGACAACTAGCACATTCTCCAGCCTTACACCAAAGTTCCCATCTTCATAGTAACCAGGTTCTGAAAGAAGTATGTTTAACAAATTATTAAACCATAAGATTCCTTAGTTATAACACATTTCTTTATGGATAAAAAGCATGTGCTTCAGTAATTAGAGGAGGCAATCAAGCCCATAAAAGGCTATGTATATGTACAGTTTTATACACAAGGCATATTCTTTTTTCTCCACAAGGTATTGGAGTTATATGGTCTTGTCGGAAACCATAATTTCCTTTTCACTGCCTAAAAATCCTTCTTTCAGGCCTTTATTGCCATCCTTTTTCTTCTTTTAGCAATTACTGCTACTTTCTAGATGTATATGGAAAACACACAGTCAAACCAGAATTTGAATTTAATAAGGAAGATCTTCATCATCTAAAAGGTTCACTTGACTCTCTTTCCAAAATTCTGCTGCTAGTTCTGTAGTTCAGAATGGTAAGCGTTTTATTTTTTCATCCCTCAATGCTGCTACAGTAGTGCATTATAATGCTCGGTTTGCAGATTCTGGTGCAACAACCCACATGACAAATTCCTCTATAGCCTTTTATTCTTATACTCCATGCTCAATTATGGTAGCAAATGGATTTACCATGCTTTTTAAAGGCCAAGGCAATGTTTCTATTGGTTCTGATCTTCAACTTGAAAATGTCTTTCATAGTCCTGGACTTACAACTAATCTTCTTTTAGTTTACCCAATAACCAAAATTTAATTGGTACTATATTACCTTCTTTGACACTTGCTTTCCAAGACCAGACTTTTATGAAGAAAATTTGGAGTTGCTAAGGTCCAAGATGGACCATACATCCTTGATGATGTGAACAATCTAAATACCGTTAAGGCTCAACTAGCAAAATTAAATACTTCTAAAGTGTCAAAAATTGGGTCTCATCATAGTCGTTTAGGTCATCCATAGTTTAAATATCTTAAAATAATGTTTCCATTCATTATTTCAAGGAAACTCTATTTCAAAATTTCAGTTCTTACAAAGCATTATAGATAGGCCTTTCCTCAATCGTTAATAAAGTCATTATTAGCTTTTGACCTTGTTCATTCTAACATCTAGGGATATTTTAAAATTCCTAATATGAATGGTGCAAAATAGTTTATTGTATTTATTGATGTTTACACCCATGTCTCTTGGTCATTGCTTCTTGAGAAAAAATCAAAGTTCCTTCTGATTTTACAGCACTAACCATGCCAACTCAATTTGGAACTCCCATGGCGTGAACATGTAAATCATACTATATAATAGTTTTCTGAAAACAATGGCATTATTCATTAAACTTCCTATACTAACACTCCACAACAAAATGGAATAGTACAAAGGAAGAACCATCATTTGCTCAATAATGTTCCATCCTATTATTGGGGAGAAGTTACTCTAACAACCAATTTTCTTATGAATAGAGCTCCATCTCATGGGCTTCACTTCAAGAATCCTGTGGATGTTTTAGAGTTTTCCTCCTCCCTTTCCATTGGAGCAGCTAAGATCCTTCGATTTAAAATTTCCAGTAGCAAAACCTATGTATATGTTCACAAGAAAGCTTAAATTGCAATCGTATAAGCTAAAGGGGTATTGTTGCTACCATCCAGCAAGTAAAAAGTTTTGTCTCTACACATGTTTTTCATGAAGATGAACCTTACTACTCCATACTAAATCCAAATTCCAAGTGGAGGATTCATCTCAAGAAGAAAGCTTATTTTGGTTCTCTCCCCCAACTCTGAACCCGAGAAGCCCCTTAGAAATCCAAAAATAACCCGAACCTGATCTTTAATGGACTCAAACACAGAAACTATCTTTGAGTCCTAATCCAAAGCAGTTTGATACTTGTGTAAACAACCAAGCAATCACATCCCTCTAAAACAGCAAAATGAGGATCTTTTTAAGAAAAAATTTCTTGTTTGCTGCTTCTTAATGGTACCAGGAACAAGTTTCTTTACTTTATGTTTGAAAGGGGCAAAGTGGTCTTAAAGCTAGGAGCAAAGGGCTGAATTCCATTCCATGGTGAGGTGATGGTTGCTGCCAGGCCAGCCTTTGCATAGAATGACCATAAAGAAGTTAGTGTATGGAACCTTATGATCTGCCTGCTCCCTAACTTTCAATAGGAGACTAAGAGACGATTCTCTATATCTAAGGTTTTGTCAAAGTCAAAGTGGTGCTTCAATAATGTTTACACACGCAAATCATGGAAGCCTCATGAGTGTTTCACTGATGTATTTTCTGCTGTTATTTATGTTTGTTGTTTTCCAATTTATGTTGTTGTTTCTGATTTCTGTATGATGCTACACATGTAGTAGTGTGTGTATGTAGACAGTTGAATTGTCCTTGTGTATTGAGGGTGGTTGCTAAGGGAAGTTACTAATGTTGGTGTATAGGGGGTGTCATGGACGGGAAAAAAGGGAGTTGTGGGATGGATAGCAGTTGCACGACTACACCTGTCCTAAACGTCATATATTGACCAGAAATGAAATGGAAGAAAAAGTCTTGATTTTTCCCAAATTATGATTTATACATTGGGTTTTCTTTACAACGAGAAAACTTAATTCAAACCATAGGTGAAAAGGGTAGAAAATCTGATAGAAGTAATTTAGAACCTAGATTGGCCCATAACATAGGTAAAAAGGGCAGAAAATCTGATTGTTGTCGTATCAGAAGAGCCTTAGAATTCATGTAGTGGTTATTACATATTATACATTATTCAACAGTCACATCCATAACCATAATTTCAAAATAAACTGGCAAGATTTCCCTCAAAATGATAATCTTTTCATTCTTCTATTTATTCTACTTGAAACTAGATATTATTTTCTCATTGAAAAAACTTATTCCTTGTGAGATTTATTAAAATTTACTCCTCTTCTGCTATCCATTCCATGAGACACTTATTAACCAGTTGACTGATTATTCATGTTTATTGTAGTCTCCTTAGTTGTGAGTGGAAAATTTTCCTCTTTTCCAATTGTTTTGCCCTTATCCATCTTTTTATCTGGGAGCAGGAAGGTTTCTCTACCATTGAACTCCAAGTTCCCTGGCTACAAGAGCCAGGTACACAATAGAGCATCATTTCTCTTTCAGTTAAATGAAATAAAGACCTAAGCATCCCTAACCTGACTGCTGGCTTCTCCATCCACAGTGCTTTCAAGGAGTTGAGAAATTCCTCCTCAAGAGTGCCATGATATCATTTAATTTGGCACAAAAAACATGCCCTACAGCATGTTTTTATCTTATGGCTTGCAATTCAAGAAAGGCTCTACACTCTTGATTTCCTGAAAGGTGGAATGTTGTGGCATATGACATTTGGGGTATTCCCACCAAAACTATTTTATGACCTGCAAACATATCCAGGCACTTGTTTTCAAGAGCTCATGGCAAATGAGTGGAAGGAACCTACTGATTCTAAAATGAAAAATAAACCTAGCTCTGGGAGTATATATCTATAGTGAGAAAGGAACCTGGTTAAGGAAGAAGGGATTACTTCATCCACAGACACCATAACTCAGAATATACTAACAACAGTTGCCTTTTCCATGAAGAAATTGTAATTTTGCTTTACTTTCCCTAGTTTGCATCGACTCCAATATGTATTGGGGTTCATCTTATGCTCCATTTGAATAGCGGTGCATTCTATGATACCCAGAGCGAATTTCTTTCTTTGTAAAGTTTCCTCTGAGATTTGATGTACAAAGACAATAACCCCAATTTTTGCTTCATATCAATACACCACTGAAATTAGGAGGAAAAATACACAAAAAAGAAGGAAAAACAAAAAAAGAAACGAAGACTTATGGGAATAAAAAAGAACTGACCGTCTGTAACAGTCATTGAAGCTTCCAGGGACACATTTCGAGCCTGTGGTCTGAAACTTATCAAATGTGGACCTGTACAATTGCAGTTTGTGATATTCCATAAGGTGATTATTATAAACCTGCTTTAGTGTTAAATGGAAGGCTAACACAAAGAAACTAGAAAAGCCAAAAGGAAATTGATAAAATGCTGGAAGCTGAAGATTTCATACTTACATATAATCCCAGAGTAACCACTATCTTTTCCTATCATGACATACCTTCATGAACATTTAGGTAAGAGCCAATCCCATGGCCAGTGCCATGTCGATAATCAAGCCCATACTTCCAGAGAGGTACACGAGCAAGAATGTCTAGTGCGTGACCTATACATAAAAATCAATGAAAACTTCAACGTGAGATAGCATAAGAAATCAACTTACCCATAAGGAGAGCAATCTAAGAGTCACAGCTGACAAATCTGTTCAAAAGAATAATGACGAACAGGATAAAGAAAATTTTCAATACCATTTGTCCCATTTGGGAAACATGCATTACCCAGAGCAATATGACCCTTTAAAACCTGAAAGAAATTAGGGAATAATAGAAGTTGTCAACAACCCTTAAAATAACTGACGAGTACAGAGGAACCAAAATAATGAATCCTAGCTTCATAACAGGCAGAATTACATCGAATGACATAAGGCATCCTAAGGATCTGAAAGGTAAGATAATTATCTCATCCAGCCATCACTTTGTACAGTGTAACACCAACAAATATACTGTGTCTTAATATAGGGTCGTCACATATGCTTGGTGACATTGAAGGCTCTGACAGAACAAAGCAATATTTTTTCAATGGTAATATCATTTTTTTACTTTACATTTTGCTACAGTTTGGATAACTAAAAAATCAAATAAGTTATCAATGTGATGAACATTATAATATTCAGGATGTCAATTTGCAAAACTAACAGCAAGCCAAAATCTATCAAAACATTACTTGAGAAATTTGGCAATATATCTTTCTGAAGAAATAGTTTACAGAAAGCAAGAAGCACTCCTCCTTCACATGTTCTTAAATATGTAAAAGTCATATGACCAAATAAAACTGAGGAGAAAAGGAGGCTACGCACCGCAGTATAGCAAGTTTTCTCATGTTCTGAAGGTTTTCCAAAATGAACAGTTCGAGTTATGTCAGTTGTTCCATCTAGATACTTCACCAACAACAAAAATGAAGAAAATTAATCCCAGAAATTAAGTTAAAATAGGAAGAGAAGCAGCAGCAATTGATGCAATGGACATGTTGCTGCCAATACCACATTTTTTTTCCCCCAGTGAAATTACTTCTAAAATTGTGTACCTGTGCTCCTGAATCAAATAGATAAATGCTATCTGCATCTAACTCTGCACAAGAGTCATCTTTTGGCCCATAATGGATTATTGCAGCATTTGGACCAACAGACGAAATGGTTGGAAAACTCAAACCTCCAAAGTGCTGCACATGAAACAGAAAAGGTCTCAACCAATCGAAAAAGGACCACGAAAAATTCCAGAACATTTCCCTGAGGAAATTACCTCTTTTGAGGCTCGAAAGCCCTCAAGTTTATCACTTGCAGATACCTCCGTAAGTTTATCAGCTTCCCTGCCACAGCATTGAATCCTTAGGCATAAGTTACAGGCATAAAATCCACACCCATGCTTCAAGTACATACACAGGCATGCTTATTAAGCATGGCCCAGAGGTAGGGCTATCTTTAGAACATGCTATTCCTAAAGATCTCAGTCCAGGTTGCAGGAGGAAACAGTGCCTGGATAACTGGATCCATAAAGAAATCAATATAACATTCCTCATATGGCTATATCTGGATTCCACAGATGCAAACTATCATAGCTAAGAGTAGTATAAGTTCAGTTGGAGTTGTATGTAAAACCATAAAATTTAACTCACGATGGCTTCTTGTTTTTGTCAGATTCTGCCTCCAAGAAGTAACCTGAAGCGCCATATCTCTCCTGCATCTGTGAGTTCAGAGAAATGCTTAAAGGGATTAACATATGAGTACAATCTAACCCAAGGAAAGAAAAAGGGGGAAAAGAAAAAATAGATCAACAATTTTTTTTAGTAAGCAAAAATTAGATAAATAATTTATTATGTCCTTGCAAAGAAATAGAATTTCAGCAGCATACCTGGTTATCTAACCAGACAAGATACTGCACAACAGCTGCACCATCACGAATGTGTGCTTTTCTTAACCCATCTAGTTCAGCTGGATTCTGGAATGTCCAAAGCAGAAGTATTAAATACAATTTATATAGCAAATTCTAAATACATACTTCCATAATGAAGTTCATTTGAAACACTGATGATTTGAAGAAAAATGTCATATTTTAAAAATAGTGGGAGATACAAAGCATCCTAATAGAGTCTGCCAATTAAAATATTAGAACAATTCTAAATAAGAGATCCTTCACCAATAAAACTCTACAATATCCACAGACTCCACTTGTGATAGGTTACATTGCCATAGTTATGCACCTTGTTCAACAACCTTGCCCCAAGAGATTAGTGACAGTTGCTGCATTAGCCAAAGTTTTCTTTTAAAAGTGCTTACTTCACCCAATTAGCATCTCTCACAATTACTAAACAAATCTATCAGATATAAAAATCCCAGTTCCCAATTTCTGCAACCTCAAACATTAGCAGTGCTACAAAAGGATGTAAATTCTTTCCCTTCTAAATAATGGATTTCAGTTAAAAAAAGAAATAGATAAGAGTCCTGTACAAAAGCAAGGGACTATAAAGACGTGACAAAGCAACAGCAAACATATATGCACTCAAATCAGGATTACAAGATAGAGTATTTCCTAAGTGTGCTTCTTCCATTCTAACAGAGAAATGAAACATAAAGAACAACCTAGAACTTGCACCATCATCCTACACCATAAAATAACCACATGCAATGCTTGATGATTGAAAACTTCAACTAAGCCATAAATTTTCAGACAACTTTCTAAACTATAAGCAGCCATTTACTCTATAATAATGCAAAGAAATATACAATACTATAAATAACTTTTTTCTTTTTTACCAAGTGCAAGCTAAGAGGAGGAGAAGGGGGAAGGGCACTGAAAATGATGAATTCCCCACATCAGTTTCCTGTGAGAAAATGGCAATTTGCCATGTGATAATGGCAATATTTTCTATGTTTATTACTTCTATCTTTAAGAGTACAAAATATGGATATGCTACCTTCAAAGCTTTTGCAAGAGCTAGAGGAGACTGCTTCAATAGAAGTTTCTCATGGTTTAGTTTTGAATACAAAGCATAACAGCATGATGCTGGGTCAACCAGTATCAAGTCAGCGCTATTATCAGCAGCAGTTGTATCACTTTCTAATGCTTTGACAGACGAAGGCTTAAGCTCATCAGATGCAAGCAAACTCACATCTGTGCTTACTGCATCATATTCTCGCACTTCAATCGCATTATCCTCAAAATAAGCTTTAACCTGCACAAAATAAAATATTAGGTAGAGAAAAGTCAATGGTCTTCATGGAAATGATGCATAGGACAAGATATTTCAATGAACCTTTAACAAAATTAATGCAATCAGAAAAATATTATGTGCAAGCACTGCACTAATCAGCATTTAGGAAAAGACACCGCTAAGTGAAAATGCAGCTTGAGAGTAATATAATAGGGTGATTGTCTAGATGTAGTTATTAGAAAATTTCAGTGCTACTACTCTGCAAGAAGACCATCAAAAAGAAATTTGGAAAAGAAAAGGTATAAGACTAACCTCGGGAGATACTTTCCTTGTATCTACATAGAAGAAAGCTGAATTGCACATTACGATAGCAAATGCATGCACCACTGGGCAATAGGACACATCAGTCCCTCGAATGTTATATAACCAGGCAACCTGCAGAACAACATCCAAACTGACGCATTGCAAATTAAGGTAACAGGTCAAAAGGCATATATGAACAGGCAAACTTGCCTCATCAAGTGCGGTGATAACTATGCCACAAGCCTTCTCCTGTATGAGCTTTTCCCTCAAATCATTTAACTTTTCCATGACAGAACAACCAGCAAATTCTATTGGATGAACATTTACAGGATTAGCTTGAGAAGGTGGCCGATTTTCCCAAATCTCATCTACCAAATTTGTGGAAGTTTGTACAAGCTTCTGCAGTTTCTTTACAAAAGCTCGCTCCCATTTTTGGGCAGTATCTATCGATACACACCAAGGATCAACACCAATCGCAGCATCTTTTGGAAGATTCTGATAGAAAACATCATAAAATATATTTAACAGAGCAAGGTGCATTCCAACTGTATCTACTAGCTAAAAATTAAATATTAGAAAGCAATTCCAAATGTGCAAGCTCCAATAGCATTATACAAAGCTAAATAGCCAAGAGACTTAGTTCAACAAAAGCTGGATGAAGAGTATAATAATGAAGTAGCACGGTCTGAGTAAGCTCCCTAAACATATCAGGCAAAAATCCATAAGTGTTATTTCATCAACCCATTCTTTTGCATGATCATGTATAAGGAAGATCTGACTAAATTGAAATGACTATACTGATATGACAACACCAAGAAGTAACTCTACAAAAGGAAGATTACCTACAGAAATCAAAATCTAAGATAGCAAAGCTTAATGAAAGGGCCTATTGATGACACAACTGCAGCATCTGACTCCTGTGCAAAGATATTAGCTGGAAATTTTAATCCTAATCTTGTAAGATCACTCCATACAAACACTGTAAAGTATAGAGACTCACATCTGCCATCCAGATTTCAACAGCAGGATCTTCTCCAATACGCATAAGCTTCCACTGATCACTAAGCTGTTGAGTAGCCTGCAAGAAATAACGTCCATCGGTCCAGAGAAGTGCTTCATTCATGGTTATAAGTGCCAAACCTGGACAAACATCAAAAGGAAGGAGAAAACATGTGATGGATATGGGAAATACTGAAAAAAATATGCTTCAGAAACATGTAATTCATTCACAAACGCACAAATTAAAACATAACAATGTGGTTACTAAGTCTTATTTATAGTGGTAACAACCATTTCACTCATGCTACCCATATTCCATGGCCACAGTTATATCAACCTTAGATATATGTGAAGATAACAACAATTCATTGGGGAAAAAGGAACAACGTGTTATATATGGATAGCACAAAGAATGGTGTAATCATGAAATTGCACATATGTAGTGCAAAAAAGCATATAAGCAATATAATAGAAATAAATTAAATTGTGAACATCACAAAGAGGAACAGATTTCGCAATGAAAATACAAAGTAAAGTCTGGCTACTTGACTTATGTTTTCTTAGAAGAACTGGACAAAGACTTGTACTAGACAAGTTTTAAACATAAACACAACTTCTTCTCCAAGCTTCCTACAAGAAATAATAATAGCACGATCAAAACAGGTCATGTAGTTCATTAGCATCAAGCATGTGAGAGGATGAGGGAGTGTAATAAAAAACCATTATTAATTGATTGGTATCCACCAATAAGAACACAGTTGCAACAACGAAATGATAGCTGATAGTCCTATGTACCATAAAAAGACAAACTGATATACGCACCTTTCCTACATGCACAGACTTTAACCTCTTTATATTTTGGCATGTTTTCCATCAAATAAGCTTGACCAATAAGGAACAAATGACTCACCAAAGAAATTCAAGGAAACATGCACCAAAAGTCCTAAACCGGTACACATTTTTTTGGTCTAGAAAAAATGAATTGAAAGATCATAAGTAAGAAGGCTTAAGAATAATTGACACTTTAAAGGTTTCTGACTCAATTGAAAAAAATATATCTACATAGGACTTCAATACTTTTAACACAATTGGTTAAATACTTAAATGATACCTATTTGATGACAGTTACATGCATCATTCATTCTTTCCCCATTGGTTTTTCTCTTTAATCCAGTATGTTTTATGTATAATATCCTGAGTAAGAAATTCACCATCTCAAACCAGAGAACGCAACAAGGACCGGCAGGCCTGAGGCTACCTTTTTTTGGTCTATCCCATGAACCACATAGGTATCGCATTATACATAAAGATCTTGTGAAATTGCATACAAGGTGAGGCTGTGAAATCACACAGTTGCATACAAAAGGAGGCTGCACAATCTTACATAACTTACAAGCATCCCATTTGAAAATTTATCCTTTTACCTACAAGCACTCTTGCAAAAGCACCCAACCAACCTTTCCAAATGGGGATAGGCCAGGTCAAATAACCATAGAAAAAAGTTCAATGCTCACCATCTCTAGTTTATTTTCTAATCGACCTACTGAAGAATCATAAGAATAGAAAGAAAGCCAACAGAAGCTTTCAGGTTATTTTTTGGAAACAGAACCCAATCTTATGATAAACATAAAGCATAGCCCCAAAAACTCTTAAAAGACACAGACAAAAAGTCCTTTTCAAGTAGATTTCAAAAAAAGAGAAGCGATTTCGGAAATACACAAGCCCAAAACGGAAAGAGTGAAGGCATTTAACACAGGACTCATAATAGTTCCGATCAGATTATGCAATCCATTCAATTTCAATGAACAAATTTCATTGTCTATATGTAATCAATGGAACGGTCAAAAGGAAACTAAACCTTGTAAGATTCAGTTACACTATATCCATCTAGTGAAACTTATCGTACACTCTACTGCACAACCAATTTCAAGAGCAAAACGAATCCTTTTTCTATAGTAAAACACTTCATAGCTGCATAATAATATTTAAAAGTAGCACTTCATCAACAACAACTCAATATAAATTAAATTCCTAATGGAGAAA
>JAMXBB010000011.1:58862005-58879643 GCA_024138015.1 Lumnitzera littorea | reverse complement strand
CACCGACACTTCCCTTAGTCATATTCCTACTATACAGCTTGAATATTTATATGTTGAGATATAATCCATAGAATAATGTGTTTCTTTTCTTACAATAAAAATGTTATCTAATAAAAGCATGTTATTTCCTTATTTTGGAATAAAGTGAAAATTTAAGGATTAAGTTAATTGATTTAATAGTGGTTATTAGATGTTGGGAAACATCTTACATATTATTGTTTGGAGAATGTAACCATCATTGATAGAAATTCTGAAAGTTATAGAGAAATTTTGATAAGTTGGATTTTTTTTTTTTTTTTACGATGCCTAACGTGTTAGAAGTTTGTAGGGATATGTAGTAGGTTGTAACTCCTTAGGTTCTAAGGCGTTACAGTCTTAGTGGTATCAAAAGTGTTAGTTTATTAATCCTAGAGAAATAAGAATGAGATACATAGAAATAAGCTACAAAAACTTAGCATAATATGCTTAGAACTTAGAAAGGAAACTATAATAGTAGTGTATCCCTTTCTTTGTGAGTGTTTGTTTGGTGTTATTTCTATTAGTTAGTTGTTCTTTCCTTATTAAACCTTTTGTTTGTTCCATTCCCTTGCTTCTTCTTTGTCTTTCCTTTCCTAAGTTATATATTATTTGGGATACCTTGTTGTTAATTCCTTTCTTGTAGTATGCCTAAGCATAGAACCACTTCTAGCTCCTCCTTTCATCCCCAGGGTAATCGGGTTACCAACTCGAACTACATTCCCCTATTGAATCAAGGCTAGTATCCTTTAGAGCAAGGTATGCAACAATCAGGTTAGAGGTAGCCCTAGCCCCTTCAAGGGCCACTTGTTTCAGATTAGACCTAAACTCAGCAGAACTAGGGACAAGAGCAGACTTATCTTAATTAGAGCATGCTGTTCCCAAACTAGGGCTAGGAATAGGAAATAGTGACTGCTGCATAGGTGTTAAATGCTATGAATGCCATGATTGGAGTAAAGGCACTGTAGTAGCAATAAATCTAGAGGGATATGTAAGTAATCTAAGCCGACGCTGAGTTGTGGAGATAGGAAAGACGGGTTGTACTAGAAGGTAATGGTGGTAGGTAGCTTAGAGGAAACACTTTGATCGATTTGTTAAACTAGCTAAGGACTTCCATCCCAAGTTGAATGACCCAATTGGTGCTGAATAAGGGATAATTATCATTGAAATGTCTTTTGCTATGGCCAAGGTACTAGATGAGATAAAGGTAACCTATGCCACCTTTTTCCTTAAAGATAAGGTAGGGCAGTGGTAAGAGATTGCACCTCGGATTAATTGAGAGGTGGTTAGTCCTATTACTTGGGAAGCAGCTTTTCTTTGGTAAATTTTTCCTTAACAACACTAAGTATCAGATGAAGCTTACTTATCAGACCCTGCAGCAGGGTAATAGATCAGTAGCAAAATATGAGGCAGAATCGAACCACCTAGCTCTCTTCTTACAAGAAGCCCAAAGGAAGGATGAGAGGTACCAAGTAAGAAGGTTCATCTTTAGATTGGAACCAGAATCATGGGAGAGGATGGTAGGGTTTAGAGTTATTACCTATGCAGATATCATTGAAATTGAAAAGAAAAGAATAGTTACTAGCATGGAGATGGAAGATAGTTTTAGACAAGAGATCGATGCTAAGCCAGGGGGTACTTGATAGATTTAAAAGGCTAGCCCATATTACCTATGTTAGTACCAATCAAATATACTTATTATATTGGCTTACATTATCTTTGCTTGTAAATGGACTCCAGGTACATGCTTCTTGTATGGTAAGACTGGTCATGTCAGTAAGGATTGTAAGGAACCTACCTTCTTAAGTCAAGGTTTTCGTTTTAAGTGTTAGTAGAGAAGGCATCGAGTCATGGATTATAAGGAGATAAGGAACTCAGTATCTCAGGGAAACAAACTAGCTAGACCTCAAGTCCCAAATTGTACAGCTTGATCACACCAGCCAGGACCTCGCCATAGAGCTCAAGAAGCCCTATTTGAAACACTTAGAAACCGGTTGAAATCTACAAGAAGCAAAAGGGTTTAGAGTGCTAAAAAGCTTAATACAAATTTACTTGAGCTTAAATTTTAAGGTTCTTACCTTAATCACCTTTGCTTTCCTTTATTGGTAAGGTTTAGGAAAGAGTCCTTAGTTTGCTACCATATGAGAGGAGTTTATGTTTTATTTGGTAGTTGTAAGCGTTTTAGCAAGAAAAAGGAGGCATATTTTAGAGAGGAGGGTTTTTGTAAACTTTTGAAATCCTCAAAATACTCTTATTTTTTAAAACATTTTCTCTTAAATTTTCTTGAGCATTACAAAATTAGAAGGATAACCATTATCCTTTGCCTAACATTAGGGTTGTTAAAGGCTAAAGAAAATTGCAGGTTGATTTTTTTTTTTGGAATTTAATCCTTTTTGTTTTTCATTGGTAAGAAGTTTAGATATTCAAGAGGATTACTATGGTTTTGAAAATCTTTTAAGTAAATATTATGATCATATATTTAAGATGGCATTCTCCTGTTGCTACCCATATGAATATATTACATTGATTCATCAAATGTAGTGAACTAGATCCTATTGATACCAAGCTAATTTGAATAGGGATTCTGCATTTTTGAACCACAAAATGCTCAATGCCCATTTTAGTTATAAGTGCAATAATCCTGCTATTAAAAATATTGCATGAAGAAATAATATAAAAATATAATTTCAAGTAGTAAAGATTTTTATCGTTAAGGTTATTATAGTCAAGTAGTATGAATATTGGTCTTCTAATGAAATCTATAAAGTTTAATCCCTCATTTTTCAATAATCGTAGTATGATATTTCAAAAAAAAAAAAAAGTAAAGATTTTCATTAGTATATAAACAAATTGTGAACCATCATTGCTAAATTTTAGAACAAGTGACATTCGTTGGACCAAGAGTATGCCTTCAAGTGAAAGCTTCTTGGATTCCGACTAAAACGAGGCTTAACATTACATGACATTTTATCACGGGAATAAAATTTGTTAAGAGTATGTAGCTTATATGTGGCTTAAAGAGGCTGGTGTTGAAGTATAGGGGAAGAAAGCATAACAAGACACTTGTGCATGCAAGTTAGTTACCATACAAACATGAAGTATAAATCATGATATGAACATGGCCCTACTTACATTGGACTCTGAGTTCCAAGTGAATCTTACTTTTGAGTTATTTTTTAGTTTAATGATAAAATGCTTATTTTTATGGATTTTGCATGTTTACAGAGTAGGAAATTACAAGATATAGATGAGTTGTTGATTACATATTATTTGTTAATCAATTACAAAAGGAATTAAGATTGATATTACTAATAATAAAAATAAAACAATATAAGGATTAATAGATAATGGCATAATCCATCGAAATCTAATAATAAAGGTTTGTCACAATCAAAGAAATGGAATTGATAAGAACTAGAGTTAAGATTGATATTACTCAATAATAAAGGACGTTCTAATTGGCAACATAGGGAAAGTAAACTCTTAGAGTCGTAGAGCTAAAAAGGGTAAAGTGATCCTTATTTAAACAACTTCTATCAAAGAAAAGGGGGGAAGCATAGGGTATTTTTAATAAATTTAAACATAAAATGTTGCATATATACATCTAAGACACTAAATAGATGTCTTTTGCTTTGATAATGTAAAGAATTAGAATGGAAACATTATAAGATTAGGTTAAATCTATTATTGATTCAGGCGTGACTCTTTAGTTAATATTTTTAATGATTTAGGAGATTTCACTTAATAGACTTGAAACATGAATCATTGGAATGGTCTATCTACTTTCAATCTCTCTTTTATCAACTTATGCATGCATTAATGAGAAAGGAAACAAACATTGAGCACATGACAAACCCATTAGGATGATACTGGAATCAATATACTCCATCTCATTCTTTGATCACTTAGATAATTTCATAGATGCTATCGGGTCTAATGGTATATAAATTCTCTGCCATGTCTTATTATTTAACACTTTTGGAAGAGAGTAGAGAAACAATACTATATCATAGGAACTCTACCATCAAAGACCAAAGAACTGCTTAGGTAACAAATAAGCTCTTGCAACCTTGATGCCTTAAGCTTCCATGTTTATTATTTATGTATTTGAAACTTCGAGATTGTTTGGTCCTTTTCCTAGTCATCCTACTACAGGTCATTTCTATGTTACTTCCTTAAGGCAATGTGGTGTAAGACATACATAGCATCTATGTGACTACATTAGTTGAGTTTCTATATCTATATTTTAGCAAAATGTAAAGGCATAAATTAGAAGCATTATAATGGTGGGGTAAACTAACTATTGATTTATGTCCTTGACTCTTTATGCTAAATAATAAGGTTTGGAAGATCATTGTATATTTTGGGATGCTTTTGAAAGATTTAGCTTAATGTGCTCAAAACAAGGACTGTTAGACCAATTCGCCTACTTTCAACCTCTCTTAAATAGGTTCACTCACTTAATGAGGAAGGTTATTGGATAAGGCTCATAACAAGATTATTAGGATAACCTTGAAATAAGTATACTTCATCTCACTCATTCATCACTAAGATGATATGATGGATGTCATCAAATTTAAGAGCTTCTATATAGTTTGTTATGTCTTCTCATTTAACACTTTTGGAAGAATATACAGAAATAATATTATATTGTAGGATCTTTATTCTCAAAGACTTTATCTATTTATGCATTAAACAAGCTCAATCACTTAAGAATTGTAAGGTAGATGCCCTAATTACCCTTGTCTATCATTTATCCATTCCATACTCTAGAGCTGTTTATTCTTTATCTCTGACATTCTCTCTAAATCATCTCAGTAGATATAGTTTTCACATTATTTCTTTGATATCATGTGAATAGTGAGACACAGTAATCACTTAAGTCGAATTCTCCATATCTACATATATTATAGATAATTAGCATGCGCTATTCTTGTGACATATGTGCAAATTGATAGATATTTAACTTTAAATATTGCTCATTTTTTATAGTCGAATAGTTTCCTGGAAGAATGGAGTATGCACAAGGTTTAGCAAACCCTTCATGTATTTAATCATTTATATTATTGTGTTTTTTTTATGCAATATATTATTTAATGTCCCTTTTCAATTTATCAAACCAAAAATTGTAATTGAATTAGAAAATTATGCATTACATACGTATTAAGAGAATTATAGAAAAACTAAACATCGAAAATATATGTTTTTCTCTCTCTCTAAACTTGCTTCATTGTTTGATACAATCATTTGAAAAGAGATAGTAGACCACAATAACTTAATATGATATTATATGGGAGTGTCTTATAGTAGTAACAATTAATTTAATTGAAACTGCAATTGAAAAAATTATGTGACGGGATCACAAAAGTCACTTTTATTAATTCAATTTAAATGTCATATATACCATGGACACTAATATAGTGTCAAATTGTTTAATCACATAGATTACAATTCTTTTTAACTCCTTCTATCTACGAAGAGAATATGACCACTTTAGCATAATCCTCATACTTACATATGTTATAGATAACTAGTGAACTTTATATCCATAATGTATGTGCAAGTTTATAAATATTGAACATTTAATATTGTTCATTCTATATAAATGAACAGTTTCCTCGAAGAATGGAGTACACAAAAAGTTTAGCTAACCCTATATGTATTTATATTATTGTAATTTCTTAATAGAATATTGTTACTTTTCAATTTATCAAACTAGTAATTCTAGTTGAATTAAATAATTGTACATTGCATACGTATCAAAAGAATTATAGAAAAATAACACATTGTAAATATATGACTATATAGAAAACCTTTGCTTCATTGCTTGATACAATTATGTGAAAAGGGATAGTTTTGGCGAAAAGAAAGTATAGAGATAAAGGTGAATGTGGAGAAAAGAGAATTTGTGATGACTTAATATGATATTACATGAAAGTGTTTTACAATATTAAAGCGACCATTGATTTAATTGAAGCTATAGTTTAAAAAGTTATATGATTGGGTCACAAAAATCAGTTTTTTTTTTTTTTCTAAACAGTATATATATACTATGGACACCAATGTAGTCCCAAATCCTTTAATCACATAGATTACAAATTTTTTTTTTTTTATCATTGTATCCTTGAAGGAGACATGAGCACATTTTTATAGTCAAATAATCCATAATAATGAGCAATAATGGACATTTGTTTTAACTCTCCCTCCTTCTCTTCTAATCCCCATTTTCTTACCTTTATTACACCTATGTTCATACCAAATTCTAATTTCCACCTCTACTAACCTTTATGGCAGTATCTAGATCTATACTTTTGTCTTAGACACATTTTAATTTGAAACCATGGTCCTTTAAGTTGACGCGAACCAACAATCCTCACCATGGTCTAAATCAAATTTCTTCGTAATATTAAGCCATCATTTTCTATTTTTTCTTTAGTAAGTGCTTCTGTTTTATTTATTTGTTTTTTTCCCATGTCATTTTCCTTTATGATTAACCTTTTTTTCACAATATATGTCCGTTATCATTATTTTTGGGATGTTTTCAATTGAAGTAGATTTGATTTGTCGGTATGCTTTAGAATCTCATAGCCAGCCAAAAGGTTCCAAATTTATAATTAATTGGTAGTAGATTTATTTTCTTCTAATTATATTACAATTAAGGAAGGTGATTCAAATATGATACATTTTATTATAAAATTAATGTTTATATTATTAAATTATAATGATTTTGTGGTAATTATTACTAGATTTATCTATATTTTTTTAAATCAATTAATTTCGTATTTATTTTTAAAGAAATGAATATCGCAGATGGGAGGCGCAGAAACATTCTGGAAACTATGTCTGCCACGCACTTGCAAACGCCATTTTCGCTTGCTCCACCCACCAAGTTGGACATGCGTGAAAATTGGTTTTATGATATAAAGTTTACTTCACAATAATAATGTTGTAATCCTACCAATAATTCTTAAGAATAGCATAGGACAGTAGTGAATATTATATTTGTATGGTCGTAATTAAAAGCGATAATAGTGAGATAATAAGAATATATTTACAATTATAAATATGGCGTTGTTTTAATCCATAGTTTTATTGACGGTAATAGAGTATGAAAATATGTAAAGAGATGTAAGAATTTTTTTTTTAATTTTAAAAATATAATTACGATTCGTTAGTTAGTATTAGATTTATGCTATTCTGTTAAAAATGTTTTTTTTTTATTGGATTCAATTATAATATTTAAATATAATTATTAATGAGATAAATACGATAATTACAGATTAACAGTATTGCTACATGAGTATTCATATAGTTAGAATTGGAGATTTACTTTTTATTTTTTGAAAATGTAAATGGCCACACAATTTATAAAATCTAGGAAGATGGTCAATATAATTGACTCTTAATATTATTTTAATTAAAACATATATTTAAAATAATCAAGTTTAATGAAATTGGATTTTAACTTATTAGCATTCCAATTAAATGCCATTCGAAAATTATGTGTCGATGTCCAGCACTGCATTGGCTTGAATTTACCCCGTATAATCACTTTAGGAAAGGACGGTTGGTGACGCATTCATGCTGTCTTTGGTTGCCTAAACTATAAATACACCCACACTGAATGTGCCAATGGGCATCATTTCAATATAAAACATCTTACTCCATAAAGTAGAGTAGCTAACAAGAGCTACCCTACACAACGAATCATCTTTTGAAGGAACCCAAGAATCATGTCATCCGACAAGACAACCGTCCCTCTCATCACACCCTACAAGATGGGAAACTTCAATCTTGCTCACAGGTCAATTCATATAATCTACTATTTTGGGTACTTTCGTATAATTATTAAGCACTTTTGATCAAACATTTTTCATGCAAAATGGTATAACTTTACTTAGCCCTTTCGAAATCTAATTGCTAGCATTGAATTAACTTCTGGGTTGAGTGTGAATTTTCTGCTTATTCATGTTTTACTCCCTTTCTGCATTCATTTTGTCGAGAGAGATTTTAAGTTATGGTTTGCGTTGTGTGGCTTCCAGAGTTGTTCTGGCACCTTTAACCAGACAGAGATCCTACGGCAATGTTCCTCAGCCGCATGCGATTCTTTACTATTCTCAGAGGGCCTCTAAGGGCGGTCTTCTCATAACCGAAGCCACCGGAGTTTCTGATACTGCTCAAGGGTAACCTTTGTCTTCTTTTGTCCAAATTTTTCTACTTTGTTTGGTTAATCAATTTGGAAAGGGAAAATGAAGAGAAATAAAGGGAAGGAAATACTTTTAGTATTGTTATCTTTTGTTTAATCAGTGACAAGGAGGAGAAAGCTTTGGCTAAAAAAGGGGAAATTTCCCTCTACTTCCCCCACTTCGGCCTTCGCTTTTAACTTACCAAACAAGCACTTACTCCCACTTCCCCATTTACCCGACAATGTGGAAATTATGTTAGCGGAGTCGAAATTCTGGTGATCTTGTCATTTTACAGATGTTCCTCACATAATTTTCCTTTTCGAATGTGAAGCTACCGGGATACGCCGGGAATATGGACCAAAGAGCAAGTTGAAGCTTGGAAACCTATTGTGGATGCTGTTCATGCTAAAGGTGGAATTTTCTTCTGTCAAATATGGCATGTTGGCAGAGTTTCAAACACAGGTTCGACTTACGACTCCATGTTTAGCATCTATGTTTCAGGATAAGTGCATCCGAAGTACTTTATGTTTGTTCCAGATTTCTATACAGTTCTCTATACTTATACCAGTCCTTTACATTTTAAATAAGTCATTTAAATGTAGTCATTCCTCATGCAAAATACTTATGAGGACCTACAATACAAATTTATGGGGTTGAAATAACTCATCTAAAATATGAGCGACTTGATTGAATTTTAGTAAACTTAGTGGATTCAAGTGATTCAACTAAAATGCAGAGGACCCGATTGAATCTTGGGCATAAATATAGATGACTATTGACTTCTACTATACTTGTCCCTTGCGTGTCCATTCCTGCGAATGGAGTTTTTCTCTTTGATGAGTGTGAAGTGAAGCGTGTTTTAAAGATGCATTTGCTGTGCTTGTGGAGCCTTAGTGTCTTAGATCTGGTTTCAACTTTCATCATCACATTTTACCTGGAAATGTTTGGATACAAAAGCAAAATAATTTGATAACACATGTTGAGAAAATAAAACAAAACTAATTCATCGCTAGTGCACTGAATCTGACTTGTTATGCCGAGATTAGTTGATGTATATCCTATCTTAAGCTATATTTATTTGATGCAGGGTATCAACCGAATGGACAAGCCCCAATATCTTCGACGGATAAACCGTTGGCTCCTCAAGTTGAAAGTAATGGAATTGATGCTGTCGACTTGTCATCTCCTCGGCGTCTAAGGACAGATGAAATTCCCAATATTGTTAATGATTTTAGACTTGCTGCAAGGAATGCTATGGAAGCAGGTAGACTTTCATATATATTTACCTGTGTCAGTATAGCATAAATGCTCGGAGGTTTCAGATGTTGTGATATTTTGAACAAAGATGTTGCTTCAGCATTCTGTTCTATGGGGAACTGCTTCTGTTACTATGGTACAGAAACTGAGTGGTAACTTGATGCTTTTGTTTCGTAATTTATGATAACATATCTTGCTGTTATACCTTTATTAACCTATGCATGTTGTATAGCTTTTTACGCGTCAATCTACCTATTAATTAATTTTACAATTTTTCTATAGGACTCAAGTTTCAGATTTAATTGGTTCTCGGATTACAAAGCATAAGTTGTTGGATTGACTTGTCTCTAACTCGGTTAGAAGTCAGATGACGAGCTTGTTTATATTTCTCTATCACTGAAATTTGGAGCTTCAGAGAGCTTTATAAAGATAGTGGCAGCAATGTTACATTCTTTCCAAATTATGCAGCCACTTCATGTAACTTAGAACGCTCGTCTAGCCCAAAAAAAAAAAAAAAAAAATTTACCGGTAAATGGTGGATAACAGCATTGCTAGGCAGGTGCTTTCTCCTGTGTTAAACAAGACAACATTGTTGAAGAACTAGTTCTTTTCAAGAAGGATGAAGCATTCCAGCACGAGTAATAGCAATCTTCTTCATAGAGCTTTAGCACATGAATACTCTTTTAAAGGCACGATGAAAGATGAATGGTGGTTGTTTTTGCTTTTGAATGCATAGATGAAAGGGGAAAAAAAAAAGTAATAATTCAGAAGGAAGTTCCAACAAAATAGTGTGTGGTGACTTGAATCAGGATAGTTGATTTTGCTGCACTAGACTACGTGATGAGATTACCTTAGGAGAGTTAATATGATGTATTATCTGCTGCTTGATTTCTGAGTAATTATATACCTGTGGTACCCATAGAAAAAGTTCCTGTTTATTGATTTATTATCATCACATCATCAATGTACGAGCTATTATGATACTTGAGTTATGGTGATGCGTAGGCTTTGATGGGGTTGAGATACATGGTGCTCATGGCTACTTAATAGACCAGTTCATGAAAGATCAAGTAAATGACCGCACAGATCAATATGGTGGCTCGCTAGAAAATCGCTGCCGATTCACCCTTGAAATTGTTGAAGCCATTGTAAATGAGATAGGAGCAGATAGAGTGGGAATAAGGTTGTCCCCATTTGCAAATTACTGCGAAGCAGGAGACTCAAATCCCAAAGCTCTGGGGATGTACATGGTGGAATCCTTGAACAAATTCGGAATTTGTTATTGCCACCTGGTTGAACCTAGAATGAAGCAGCTAAATGAAATGAGCGAATGTCCACACAGTCTTTTGTCAATGAGGAAGGCTTTCAAGGGTACATTCATTGTAGCCGGGGGTTACACCCGGGAAGATGGCAATAATGCAGTGACTGAGAACCGGGCTGATCTTGCTGCTTATGGGCGGTGGTTCTTAGCTAATCCAGACTTGCCAAGGCGATTCGAGTTAGGTGCTGCTCTCAACAAGTACATTAGAGAAACATTCTACATTCCTGATCCAGTTGTTGGTTACACAGACTATCCATTCCTTGAAGAAACTGATTAGTTACTGGCTGAGTTTCGGGGCAGAAAATGCCTGGGTTGTTTTTAATTCAATAATACTGTTGTTCAATTTCTTTTCGCGTGTTTGGAATAGAATTTCAACCCGAATGAGAAAAAACATGACTTGGGATTTGATTTCTATAGTTATTGCAAAATTATCTATTTATTTAGAAAAAAGATTCACTTATACTAATATGCCATATATTTAGATAAGTGATGGACAAGTATGATAATATTTAGATACGTATTAATAAAAATAAATTTATATTTTTATATATTAGTATTTAATTAATATTTGCTTACTATTCGTCAAAATATGAAAAGCATGAGTCGCTTTATCATTTTATTATCATATTGGATTCTCTATCTAGTTGAGGTTTCCATTATAAGAGAAAAACAAATGAAAAACAAAGAACGAAAACAAACGAGTGGTTAAGGTTTTCCATTATGGAAAAGAAAAACCAAAGAAAAAGAAGAGTAGTTAAGGTTTCCATCATAAGAAAAATGCAGAAAGCAACAAAAAGGGTAATTGAGATTTCTCTTTAGCAAGTGTCTCTACTTGACTTTAAATAGGTTATACTTTCACTAACACTGCATACATCATTAAATCCGATGCCGATTCTACTAAATAATGGCAAGTACATAAAAGTCGTTCCGTTTATTCGAACAACTAGTTAAAAGCCACGCAATAGCTTCTGCAAAAGGGGGAATAAAGTTTTTATGATGAAACAAAATTACTATAGAAAGACTAAAACAACAAAATATGTCTTTAGTTATAATTAACAAAAAAATGATAATTATACTTTTAATGTATTTTCCAAACAAGAACATGTAATACTCTATAACTAATGAAATCTCACAAAAATTATAGGAAAAATTTTATGCTAACTTATAAAACCATAATGATGAATATCTTATTAGTATAAACTTGAATTGAGCTAAATGAATCTTTCAGTATTTGTTGACTTGATTATTAATTATTTTTAGTCTGAAACATTACAAAAGGTATTAAAGCCGATATTTTACTAATAGTTCGACAATTTAAGTTTGGCACTAATTTAGAAAAAACGTCTAAAGAGGGCGGGGAGTGTCATTAAGGTAATAACTCTTAGCATACTTTTAAGATGATTTATAAGTAGATTGGACCCCAAATCATACATAGAAAAGAGGGAAGAATTGGACCCAATTGTAAAGTTTCATGATAGGATATTGTATGTTTAAGGGAAGAAGATTGTGGTACTTCATGGTTAAGTAAAGGTCTTAGTGGTGAATACTTTATTAATACAAGTTTAATATTATTGAGCCAAGTGGTTGACATAAGTCTCCAAGTGTTTGTTAGTTTGATTATTCACTAGTTTGGGTTAAGGTATTACATAAACTAAAGAGGTAAATAATATGTATAAATATACTAATGTTGTTTAATGATAAATAAAAATAAAAAATGAAAAGAATAACTTAAAGCATCTAGTTTTAATACCACAACTTATCCACCTCCTTTAGTCATGGAACTTTGATTCAAATTTATTATAATCAACCATAAAGAACAAATAAGGATCATTTTGGAAGCAATACATGTAATACATAATAGGATGATACGAGCAAAATTGATAGAAAATAATTAGAATTCTTGATATTTTGGTATTTATTCATAAACATCTAGTATATCTATCAAGTATATGTAAAAAAGAAGAAGAGAAAATAGAGAAAAATTAGTGAAAACAAATGCAATTATTAGCAATGCTTTTCTTATCGCTATTGCTATTTCTCTCGGTTCTCTTTTGCTAATTTCGAATTATTTTTAGCAATATTATGTAAAGTACCCAAGGAAAAGAAAGTAAAATTAGTTAAATCATTTTTCACTAATAGAAAACCATTATTTATGACTTTTATATTAACTCATTAACACCACATATACTAAAAATGAATTCTATAATGACCTTTACTATGACTATGACTATGACGGAGTAGGGATGGCAACGGGCAGGTTATAATAGAGTATCCGATCTGTTCGTCCTACTAAAAACCTTATAAGATACTACTTGATAGGGTTTTGGAAAATAACTAAATACTAGTTAGAGTTTTGGGAGAGGTTTTAAGATTTATAAAAAACCTATTGGGAAATCCATTACTCGATTAAAATAATAAATTAAAAATATAGTATTAAATAAAATATTAATTAGAGGAATAATGTAATTGAAAAATTTTCACTTATATATATATATATATATTAAAAGAAGTAAGATACCAAAAGCAAATTCCTAATGGGCTAACTTTAGTTGCTTCATCAATATATGTTTTAGCATGTTGGATAATTTTATATTATTGTCATGTATGTTGTTATTTTACAAATTTTGAGTAGGAATTACTTTATTATTCAATATACATGCCCAGTTTCACTAATACAATAATATGGATAGGATAATTTGTTCAAATAAAAAATAATATGTAAAAGCCAAGAAATTAAAATAATAAAAGAGTTATAAAGAAAAGAGAAACAAAATAAAAAGGAATAATAATAACAATTAAGAATAGGGGCATTTTTGACATTTTATAAAGTTTGAAACCTTAACGTTATAAAAGCAAAGGACTATGTCAGTTGTTGTTCTTTTCCCATCTCTCACTCATGTGCTACTGGTTTAAACAGAGGTTCCCACGCAAGATTAAACAAAAAATCAACAGCTAATTAAACTCTTTAGATTGAAAAAAGAAATCATGGTAAGTATGGTTTCAAATGATGTTATAGTGAATTTCTTAGGTTTGGCTTATGAAAATTCGTTCATTTTCTACCTAGGACAAGGAGAGAAACGAATTAAGATACATTGTCCATAGTCCTAAATGATAAGAAATTGGAGGTTGTGCCAAATCTCAATCCTTATGATAAGTTTTAACCTCTGTTTGTTGTTGTTATCTTGAGTTTTCATGTAATATTGTTGGAGGAGTTGCTTTTTGATTTGGTAGTATAGAATGGGTAAAAGAATTCATTTTGAATCTTTAGCTGATGATTGGAGAGATGTAGATCAAGTTTTGGGTAATGAAAGATCCTTAAGAGTGGTGGTTTTGGTTGGGGTTTTAGTGAGGAATCGAAGGGGAGATGTTTCTGTGCACTATTGTCTATAGAATTTGCAGACAACAATATAGCGTCTAGACACCATCCCAATTAGTATTTAGATGCTAGGGGGGATTTCTCTTAGTAAGTCGGTGTCTGGATGCTATGTCTTGTAGCATCTGAATGTCATGTGTCTAAACAGTCACAGATGGTTTCCTCTTTGTTTCTTGGTAGTTTTTGAACCTCTTTTCTCATTCTAAACTCTTCTAACGTAATTTCCAACCATATCTAACAATCAAAATAGCTCTTAAACTACTTTATTTTCATCTTGGGTCTTATGTCCTTTAAATGCTTTAATTGAAGGATGAGAGGAGATGAGGCTTTTAGGAGCATGAAACGATTGTAAAAGCGAGCTTGAACCTAAATTGAGTTGCTTATGTTGTTTACAGGTTGTAAAGAGGTTATTTTTGGATTCGAGTTGCCAGTAGACTCAGGTATGAGATATTGTTTGATGTTTTTGCTTGTAGGCTAGAAACCTAATTAATATATGTCCATAAAAAAATTGTGTACTACGTGTGTTTGGTTGAACCCAAGGGATCGATGATCTTAGGGTAGTACCTCAATGATCATTGTACGACGGTGTCCCAAATGGAGTTCTGCATTGAAATTATCCGAGTAGTTTTAGGTAGATTCTTGGTCTTTAGGGTGCTATAAAGGACCCTACACTGACATTTATGTAGTATTATATATTACTCCTTCGGAGTTATGAGTTACTTCAAATTCTGACATGCTGGAACTATATTGGTTGCTGGACTAAAATAAAGACTAAAAATTTGTGGTTGATGCGTTAGTCATTAGGAATCGTGCATAGATGTGAAATTTTTGCATGCTCATGTGCATGTGCATGTATATCCTGTACTGGGCTTTGCTCACCCTTTGGGAATTCTTTGTTTTTAGGTTCTAGCATAGGTTATGAAGGATATGAGGATTTTGACTATGGTGATCCTGACTTGTATGAGGATGCTACAAGATATTACAACTATTATCATTATGATGATGGAAACGGTTCTACTTAGTTTTGCATATTTGTTTTGTGGTTATTTGAGGATAAGACTTGTTTATGGTTTTTCTTCGAGCATTGGGAAGTCACCGACACTTCCCTTAGTCATATTCCTACTATACAGCTTGAATATTTATATGTTGAGATATAATCCATAGAATAATGTGTTTCTTTTCTTACAATAAAAATGTTATCTAATAAAAGCATGTTATTTCCTTATTTTGGAATAAAGTGAAAATTTAAGGATTAAGTTAATTGATTTAATAGTGGTTATTAGATGTTGGGAAACATCTTACATATTATTGTTTGGAGAATGTAACCATCATTGATAGAAATTCTGAAAGTTATAGAGAAATTTTGATAAGTTGGATTTTTTTTTTTTTTTTACGATGCCTAACGTGTTAGAAGTTTGTAGGGATATGTAGTAGGTTGTAACTCCTTAGGTTCTAAGGCGTTACAGTCTTAGTGGTATCAAAAGTGTTAGTTTATTAATCCTAGAGAAATAAGAATGAGATACATAGAAATAAGCTACAAAAACTTAGCATAATATGCTTAGAACTTAGAAAGGAAACTATAATAGTAGTGTATCCCTTTCTTTGTGAGTGTTTGTTTGGTGTTATTTCTATTAGTTAGTTGTTCTTTCCTTATTAAACCTTTTGTTTGTTCCATTCCCTTGCTTCTTCTTTGTCTTTCCTTTCCTAAGTTATATATTATTTGGGATACCTTGTTGTTAATTCCTTTCTTGTAGTATGCCTAAGCATAGAACCACTTCTAGCTCCTCCTTTCATCCCCAGGGTAATCGGGTTACCAACTCGAACTACATTCCCCTATTGAATCAAGGCTAGTATCCTTTAGAGCAAGGTATGCAACAATCAGGTTAGAGGTAGCCCTAGCCCCTTCAAGGGCCACTTGTTTCAGATTAGACCTAAACTCAGCAGAACTAGGGACAAGAGCAGACTTATCTTAATTAGAGCATGCTGTTCCCAAACTAGGGCTAGGAATAGGAAATAGTGACTGCTGCATAGGTGTTAAATGCTATGAATGCCATGATTGGAGTAAAGGCACTGTAGTAGCAATAAATCTAGAGGGATATGTAAGTAATCTAAGCCGACGCTGAGTTGTGGAGATAGGAAAGACGGGTTGTACTAGAAGGTAATGGTGGTAGGTAGCTTAGAGGAAACACTTTGATCGATTTGTTAAACTAGCTAAGGACTTCCATCCCAAGTTGAATGACCCAATTGGTGCTGAATAAGGGATAATTATCATTGAAATGTCTTTTGCTATGGCCAAGGTACTAGATGAGATAAAGGTAACCTATGCCACCTTTTTCCTTAAAGATAAGGTAGGGCAGTGGTAAGAGATTGCACCTCGGATTAATTGAGAGGTGGTTAGTCCTATTACTTGGGAAGCAGCTTTTCTTTGGTAAATTTTTCCTTAACAACACTAAGTATCAGATGAAGCTTACTTATCAGACCCTGCAGCAGGGTAATAGATCAGTAGCAAAATATGAGGCAGAATCGAACCACCTAGCTCTCTTCTTACAAGAAGCCCAAAGGAAGGATGAGAGGTACCAAGTAAGAAGGTTCATCTTTAGATTGGAACCAGAATCATGGGAGAGGATGGTAGGGTTTAGAGTTATTACCTATGCAGATATCATTGAAATTGAAAAGAAAAGAATAGTTACTAGCATGGAGATGGAAGATAGTTTTAGACAAGAGATCGATGCTAAGCCAGGGGGTACTTGATAGATTTAAAAGGCTAGCCCATATTACCTATGTTAGTACCAATCAAATATACTTATTATATTGGCTTACATTATCTTTGCTTGTAAATGGACTCCAGGTACATGCTTCTTGTATGGTAAGACTGGTCATGTCAGTAAGGATTGTAAGGAACCTACCTTCTTAAGTCAAGGTTTTCGTTTTAAGTGTTAGTAGAGAAGGCATCGAGTCATGGATTATAAGGAGATAAGGAACTCAGTATCTCAGGGAAACAAACTAGCTAGACCTCAAGTCCCAAATTGTACAGCTTGATCACACCAGCCAGGACCTCGCCATAGAGCTCAAGAAGCCCTATTTGAAACACTTAGAAACCGGTTGAAATCTACAAGAAGCAAAAGGGTTTAGAGTGCTAAAAAGCTTAATACAAATTTACTTGAGCTTAAATTTTAAGGTTCTTACCTTAATCACCTTTGCTTTCCTTTATTGGTAAGGTTTAGGAAAGAGTCCTTAGTTTGCTACCATATGAGAGGAGTTTATGTTTTATTTGGTAGTTGTAAGCGTTTTAGCAAGAAAAAGGAGGCATATTTTAGAGAGGAGGGTTTTTGTAAACTTTTGAAATCCTCAAAATACTCTTATTTTTTAAAACATTTTCTCTTAAATTTTCTTGAGCATTACAAAATTAGAAGGATAACCATTATCCTTTGCCTAACATTAGGGTTGTTAAAGGCTAAAGAAAATTGCAGGTTGATTTTTTTTTTT
>JAMXBB010000011.1:58806257-58861505 GCA_024138015.1 Lumnitzera littorea | reverse complement strand
TTTTTTTTTTTTTTTTTCAAAATAATGAATATAAGACCAGTGACCCAATTTACGAGACTACGAGATGCATCTATTTTAAGTGTAATTTTTTTTATTTAACTAGACTATACATAAAGAAGATGAAAAATTACATAAAACTATCCTAAACTTTAATTTAGATATAAATTATTTTTTTAAATTTTTAAAATGTGATTTTTAGTACCTAAACTTTCATAAATTGATAAATAATCTCCTAAACTAAGAATAACCCTTTAAATTTTGATTTTGATGTATAAATATCCTCTAAACTATGTATTATTCAAGAGGTATTTATACACTAAAATCAAAATTTAGGAGATTTTTATATATTAAAATCAAAGTTTAGGGAGTATTTACATATTAAAATCAAAATTTAAAGAGATTATGAAGATTATTTATCAATTTATGAAAGTTTAAAAGACCAAAAATCATACTTTGAAAGTTTAGAAGGAAAATCTATACTTGAATTAAAGTTTAGAAAGGTTTTATGCATTTTTCCCTAAAGAATAAGTCTCGTATTCTTATACTTAAAAATACTAATGAAAGGTCCACATGTTTTTATATGATAGATATATGGTCCTCTCTCTTGCTTTTCCTTTTTTGTTTTTTATTTTCCCAATTCTTTTTCTAGGCTTATTTCTATTAAATCAAATCCTATATAATTATTTTAGAAGACTAAATTCAAGTTTAGATTTTAAATCTATTAATTAATTAGGTTTAACTTTTTGGATTAAGGTAATAAGATCCAAAGAGTTAAGTCCAAATATCAAGAATAATCAAGAAAGTTTTGGTATAATAGATTTAGAATAGGGCTCGTTGAGTTAGTTCATCTAATCTAACTTTTTTTGTTTGACTCATACTTAAATAAAAAATAAAGTCTTTATATAGGTTTAAACCCATGGAAAGAGTTAACTTGAGATCTATTAATGGAAGACTTTAATCCTGACTATTGATCATCATCATCATTAATGGATTGGATTAACAACTATTTCCTAAAAATACCCCATTACATTTTTATTTGGATAAGAGAAAAACCTCCATCAACGCTTTTATTTTACTAAAATCTTATCTCAAAAATTAAACACTTAAATATCTTAAGAACTCTACCTCATTTTTTTGTTGATTATAGAGTTTGATGCTATCGCAATCCTCTACTTATGTTAGAGTTTTATTAAGATTGTCTACTTTTTCTCCCTACTTTTCTTTCCTGATTATTCTATATATGCAATTCAAGTAATTTTTCTAGTTATGTGTAACACAATTTAACATATAGCACATATATAATCTTTGCATCTATACCCATATACTCATAATTATAAAATAATATTTGAAAATTCATGATATAAACCCACTATTAAGAGGGTGAATTTCTATAGTCCATAATGGATCACATTCGTTCTTTAATTTATATTAATTAAATTTAAATTTTAAAAATATAATTAATTTACTAGTTTAAATTTAATAGATATAAAATTGAAAATAACAGAACTGAAAATACAAATGTTGGCGGAAAAAAATCCTTCGGAAGAATGGGATTCAAAGCAATGGTTTTATTAGAGTACGTATGTGACGCTTTGAAAAAAAATCTTTAAATAATCCCCTGAATATTAGATGCAGCTCTCAATTTCCATGATGTAGGGCCCAGGCTCTGATTTCCGTCTTTGGGGAAATTCAGTCTATAATATGCGGTCCTGATGACTATTTGAAGACATAATGGGTCGCACATCGACAGAAGTTGTGGTCTAGGATGTGTGATCGCATGATCATTGAAGGTGTATTACAAAAATTGTGGTCTAGTCTATAACATGATATCACAGTATATCATAAAAATTTTTAAATTTTAATTAAATTTTAAATTGAGAGAAATTAAAAAAGAAAAAAATTGAAAAGACCACATCGAAAAATTATAAGCAAATCCAACTCGTCGGCACTATCATTAGTTGCTTGGACGCCATTTACAAATAAATGCGATGTGCTATGCATATGCATGGTAAATTACAGATCCAAGATCAAGCGATCATTATCATGTCCATTTCTCAGAAAGTAAATGAATTTCAATCATTCAGCAATCGTATCAATCAACACAAAAAGACGAACTATCGATTAGCCATATAGCTAGAAAGTTTCCTTCATAAACAAAAGTAAATCTAGTTTAGTCTAGTTTTATAATATCATTAGATTAAATTTAGCTACCTATATTTTCCCGTTATTTCATCAGTTTTACTAATAACTTTGACTTACCTTAGGTTTTTTCCTATTTTAGCTCCAATTAAAATATGTATATTTATATTTTTAGATGAGTATTACGTCGATATTTCAAAAAATTTGAACTCTCATGTTTTGTCCCCGAGTTCAAATTTCCTTACGTGATGGACCTTTAAAGCCAAAGTTTGACACCCAGAGGTCTATTTATATGATATTGTTAGACATAATCTAGCCTTTAATTTACAAAAGAAGCTTTTTGAGGTGAAATATATGTTCTAATGATCAATTATATTAAATTGAAGAAAAGCTAATTTTCCCTTGCATTTTAGTCTTCCTTCAGCCTTCTCACTTTGCACACAGAAAATTTTGTACCGCTGTATCTGTTGAAAGTGTTATGAGAGCTAATTATGTGATGATTTATAACATGATATCACATATATTATAAAAATTTTAAAATTTTTAATCATTAATTTTTAAATTTTAAATTGAGAGAAATTAAAAGAGAAAAAATTGAAAAGACCCACATAGAAAAATTAAATGAAAATATTGAACAAAAGCCTCAATAAATATAATAGATAACTTACTGTTCATAAATCATCACATAATTGGCTCTCATCTATATAGTACTTGCTTTATTATTATCGAGTATAGCAAGTAAGAGATTCTGGAACTTTGTTACCTTGTTTTCCTTGAGATAGCTATCATTGAATAAGGAATTGTTGTTTTCAATTTCATTGAATAAGATTATTGAGAAGTTGATAATTCAGAATCTACTTGTGAGCTTTGGATGTTAGAAACATTCAGTGAAAATTTTGTTAGAGTTATTATAGGTTGTTGATGCTTGTTAATTATGTAGAGAAGTTAGAAGATTGGTTTAAGATACTTGATGTATCAATAGGCTATAGAGACACGTAGTAAGTTGTAATTTCCTAAAGTTTTGGGGGGTCACATATGTACTTCGATTTTTTTTTTCCATTTTGCCTATACCTATTTTCTTCACTAAGAAATATTAGTTAGATATTAAAATATACATGTAGAATTCATTTAGGAGAAAAAAAAAAAGATTCATATGTCTAGTAGATTCTTTATATTTATATACTAAAATTCACATAATTCTCATATATTGCATATGTGCTCTAAAAAGAGTTTATTTATTTCTCTTCCAACACCTCTCTCTAACAATACCCTTCCATGTGTTATCTATTTGAGATTTTTTTGGATTGATTGATATGCTTCTCAGACATGATCTATCATATATATCAACCCCACATACAAAGGTTTTTAAAGGGAAATGTTATAAAATAAATTTTCAATTATTAGAGATTAATCATCAAGTATAATGCAATTATATTAAGATGGATCTCACACATGATTGATCGGCATGCATCTTACATATGATTGATCGTATACAATAACCTTATCACATAAAGCATTAACAAAAAGTTTATAAAATAAAATTTCAATTATTAGAAATTAATCATCAAGTATAGTGGAAATATCCTAAGATGCTATTTATTTGTTAAGCATCAATAGACGTAGATATGTAGTTGCATAAAAATTCCAATTTTATTCCTAAATTTAAGTAGATATTCATGAAAATACGGATTGATGCAATAACCTTGTTTTATAAACCTAACATATATAATACTTGTTGGAAAATTTCCTAATGATTGGGGAAAATTATGAGAATTTAGAAGCACGTAATGCCATCATCAAGGAGATATATGCATCCTACACAGAATTTACTAAGGATAGGTGTATCTTTTTCATGATATAATTAAGAGATATAAGAAGAAGAGTAGCAATCTCTTATTCTTGATTACTACATCAGTGTATAAAATATTTGGATGTTTTGATTTGAAAAGTTGTTGCTTAAGAAAAAGAAGAATGAGTGCAAAAATCTAAAAACTTTTGTACTAAAATCTGCCAAAAAAAAAAAAAACATCTATATACGTAGCTTTTCACTAATTTGTTGAGTGATGACTCCTTCACCAATATAAGCTCAAATCAGTCGCAAACTAATCAAGGTCATCTATTATGAAATAACAATCCAAATAACTAAATGACAAATTAGTTCATATCAACCTATGATCAATTGTAGTGGAGTTTTCCTAGATTTGTACTTAAAAATTTAGAATGCCTTTCTAATTGGATCAAACTCTTACGCTCATGTCTCTCAATTGTTAGCTTTTTGCTATATATAATAGGGGGAAACTACCATTTTTTGAATCTAGTAGGTAGATTGTTTAAGGGGATCCCATATTCCCATACCCATTAAGGCATCCCATACAATACTAAGAGGAGGAGAAGAATCGAAAACCTATTAGGATAAGAGGCACATCTATCTTATTATCTCATCTTTGTTTTTTTTTTTAACTGATGATTTAATCTTAATAGGTGAGGCGGTAAAAAATATTAGAAACGTAATGAAAGTTATAAAAGCTTTCCAAAGCTTAGCTAAACAGACAATAATTTTGACAAAGTCCACAATCATTTTTCCTCAAATGTGGATGAAATTATAAGGGGATGACTGAAAATATCATAAGCATAAAACATTATCCAGAGTTTGGGAAGTATTTAGGTTTCCTTGCGAAAAAAACTGGGCATCTATAAGCATAAGCTGTTGATATGAACTTGTTGATGGGGAAAATTCGAGCAAAACTCACAGGTTAGTCAAGCCAAAAAATTACTCATCTCTTCCATTCTTGAGAGTACTATAAATTACTATTTACAAGTTACTCCAATTCTAGTAACTATATTAGATAAACTAGAAAGAATTTCGAGAGACATATGTGGGGTTCTAATCAGATAATAAGAAAATCCACTAAATGAACTAGGAGAGATCGAAAATGGATAAAAAGAATGGGGGGTTGGGATTGTTAGATCTTCGCTTGAGAAACAGAGATTCTATGGCAAAGCTTGCGTGGGGAGGAGTGCATGGCACCAAACCCTGGGCAAAAGTGATGTTACAAAGGTAGAAAAACTGTCTAGAAAGAGGTAAACTTCAAGGTGCTGCATCACTTGCGAAGAGAATGTATGTGGAGACAAGGTGAGTGGAGAAATACACGAGGATAAATATTAGAAATGAAAGATCAACATCTTTCTAGCATCGCAATCGGGCAGCTGATGGTATTCTAAGGGAATTCTTTATTGGTTCATTTCTACAAAATAATTCCTGCCACTGTATTTGATGTATGGGAGGGACTGAACAAATGGAAGAAGAATCTTAATAATTTTCTATTACACACCATTTAAAATGCAAATTGTTTAATGTTGTTCTTCAATCTGCAGAACTTGAATGTGAAAGTTTTGCGTGGAAACTTGTTGCAACGGGTCTATTATCAATAAAATCTGCGTATAGAAGGCTTTAAGAGGAACATATGGAACTTCCCCAGCAAGAAGATTGGAGATGGATTTGTAAACTACTCATTTTGCCAAAGATTCAATGCTTTATATGACGTGCACTGCATATCTCCTTAACTACAAAATTTAAACTGTTTTATAGAGGATTGAATATTTCAGGGCTTTGGGTTCCTCGCAAACAAGAAGTTGAAACTTAATCTCATGTATTGAGAGATGGTGGGAAAGTCAGGAGATGCTGGCTAGCCATTAACAATGAAGATAAGTTTCAATTGTCTTTCAGTAAACCATTCCATGAGTGGATTAGGTAGAGCTGTAAATACTCTTAAATACATCTTAAGTGATTCTAAGCTCTCTTAGACAATCAGCTTTGCTTTCTATATCTAGCCTATTTGGAAACGTAAGAATGGTTTTTTGTTCAACGATTCCCCACATTTAAAAATGAGTTGGATAACATGGGCTCAAATATCTACAGCTGATTATTGGATAATGAATCTAGTAGGATTTTGTCGAAGAAATTGGTCTAACCAGCCTAATCACATGCTCCTATATATTCCAGATATGCTCACTATCCTTATATTTACAGATGTATCGGTACAACTTGATTGTATAGGTACTGAATGAATAAACATTAATTTAGAGGGTCGACTGTTGGTAGGTTTTTCTAAGCTAATCGCACCAACTATTCCCAATTGAAGCTAAGCTTTGAGGAGTTACAACTGGAAACAACTCTTATTTTAAAATTGTTCTTATGATTGATTATAACGAGGCTTTACAAATCATCCAAAGCTCTAACTAAGATCACTTGTCTTTGGCTGATATTGTCTTATTTTATAGTGACTTGAGCTGCAAATGTAACAAAATGGAGATGAGCTATATCAAGAGAGACTACAACTTTGTTGCTGATGCACAAGCTAAGGATGGAGCAAGTTTAAATTCTAGTTTAGTTTTTGGTCATTCCCCACCTATAGGGTTAGATAAGATTAGATTAATCTAACAAACTTATGTAAGGATTATATTTTACTAATAGCTTGTTCACTTTATGGAATAGAATGAGAGAAAATGGATTAAGGGTATAATATATATTACTTTGTTTAGTTAAATTTATAAGCAATTTAAAAATAAATATATAATATAATTTTAATGATTAAATTATTCTTGGTCTATTTTTTTTCACAACTAATCCTAAAGTACGATCGTAGTGGTGGTGGCAATGATTAGCAATGGTAGTAGTGTTGATGGCGGTTGGTAGTGATAATGGTAGCGATGGTTAGATGATTATAGTGGTTGGTGATGGTGGTGGTGGTGGTGACAACAGCAGTGATGATACTAGTAACAACTACAGTGGTGATGTGATAGTAGTAGTTGGGTTGCGGTGACCGTTGTGGTGACAGTAGTGGTTAATGGTGGTAATGATAGTAATGACTACGGTAGTTAGTGGTAATAACAACGACGATGGCAATATTGGTGGTGGTGGTGACAGTGGTTACGGTGATTAGTAATAGTGATGATGGTAGTGGTTACAATGGTTGGTGGCGGTGGCAGCAACAGCGACAGTAGTGACGGCAATAGTAGTAGTAGTGGTGGCAATGGCTACGATGGTTGGTGGTAACGGTAGCGGGTGATGGTGGTAGCGGTAATGAGGGTAGCAGTTGTTCATGGTTTGGTGGTAGCGACGGTGGTGGTCGTTGTCATTAAATTAGAATGAGGTCTTTTTAGGAAAAAAATTGAAATTTTACGAAGAATTGTAAATTTTTGGTTGAATTTAGGAATTCTTATTACTTGATTTCATATTTTATGTAATAGAAATCAAATAATAGGGATTAATACGGAATTATGATTCACGTCGTAATGAAGAATAAGGAGAAAATTAAATTCTAATTCCCCAATGGGCTATAAGTATTTATAACACTTAGAGACTTATACATTTTCCATATAATAAATAAACTTTTTTGATTTATCGAAAAAGAAAAGAAAACATTAGTTGTAACTTTTGCATAAGCATGAATTTGCAGATTTTTTTTTGCTAAAAGGACGAGTAGTCTATACTATTTAGAATTGATCTGAATTACTTAAGGTGAGATAACAAATTAGTTTCCAGTAAAGATTCATGTGGATCACTTCACAGTTGATGCGAATGAATTGAAGTCTGTTGTTTCTCTCTCCTACTCAACTCAACTCTAATTAGTTTGGATCTCTACGTTCTATATAACTTTTGGAAATTCTAATATCTAAGAAATTTAACACTTTAATTCATTTCCAACGTTTCTAAGAATTTTTTTATACGTTTAAATTCTATTTACATAAATTGGGAATCTATTTTACCATAATTTTAACTCGAATAATATGTAAAGGACTTCACTAAAATTAATTTATAAATGTGTGGTTAAGAAAATCAAACCATGTAAAGGTTTTCAACATCTTTTGACATAGTATAGACCAATCTCTAATTAACTATTCCAAAATAAGAATTCTATATACAATTAAAAGACTTGCATTAGAACCAACTTAGAATTTGTACTTCAATAACAAATTCAAAGCCATTTTAACTAGTGTGAGCAAGTATAGGGTGGATAACATATAAAACATCACTTGTGCTTTACCCTATAAGGTATCGAAACCTAAATTTTGGAAATAAAACTTATCTTGTAATTTCTTAAGACCACCTTAGAACCTGTATCATGTGGAACCAATAAATTATAGAACCAGATTAGTCCCATACAATCATAAAATTGTTGGGTAACGTAAAAAACATTTCATCAACTAACATATGGTATGACTCAATCCAACTTGGCATAAGCATAAAATTGGATTAGTCCCATACAGGCATAAAATTATTAGGTGCTCATCAAATAGTGAAATCTACTAATTTGAGTCCAACTATAATATGCGATTCTTTTGAATTACAATTTTATTTAGCCCTGGATTGAAGCAATCCACTTACAATTGAAAAACATTGCTTAAAGGAAATGGATATAAAAGAACAATTTACACCTTCCATAAAAGTTCTATTTTAATATCCATATACTATTGATTTTACTTAACTTGGTCATTTCACTTTACCTTCATGAAATTTGACCTATAATAACTCAAGGCACTCTAACAATAATGTGATAGTTACACACTAAATCATCAACATTTGTAGTGAAATTTAAATAGAATATAAATATTTTATTGGTTTAAATAAAAGATGAACATTATTAAGTTGATCTAAATAATGGACGAACATTATAAAAATGGTGCCAATAGAGGATGATGTTACATTTATAGAGGGGATAAAACTACTAGAAGTATCTAAACTTTCATTTTTTTTTTTATTTTAGTACCTAAATTTAAAACTTGTTTATTTTAGTACCTCAATTTTTTAAATAAAACAAATTAGTTTCTTAGTTATAATGACTATTATAAAAAAATACTTATTTATTTCATTTTAAAAAGTTGAAGTATCAAAATAAAATAAAAAATAAAGTTTAAGCACTAAAATGGAAATAAAATAAAAATTGATATACTTATATTATTATTTTATAATAACAGCTGTTATAATAAAAACATTAATTTGTCATATTTAAAAAGTTGAAGTACTAAAATGAGCCAATTTAAAGTTTACTAAAATAAAAAAAAATATGAAAGTTCAAATACTTATATTGACTTTATTCCCATTTATAGAGATGAAAATTTTATGCTAAGGATTGGTGTTTTGTGTTTTTAATGTACCATATCACAAAGATTTAATGTTGGTATATTAGAGTCACAATGTCATTCTATATTTATACTATTTTACATAACATTATATTTTATTAAATATGTAACAAATCCCCATAAAGTTGAAGGTATAACACTATATTTCATTACGCTTTTAAAAAAATATCAATAAAATTTTGATTTTTTAGTACGTAAAACATATTTAAAAACTTTTTACCTTAGATGCATAAGAATTTCTTTAGATCTCATATATATGAATTTAGAACACCTCAAATTAATTATAATTATGTTATACATACATGTATTTATTACTGCCATGATTTTATGTGTAGGTGACCGGATTTTCATCTCTTTTTCCTTAATAACTAACAGCTTTGAATAAGACTAGCCAATTAAGTTTTCTTGTTTAAGATAAAGAGTATAGAGGGAACTTAGCCTATTCATAATAATCCAATAGTGCCCTCCCATTATAAGCTAACTATTGGGCTTAAGGTGTATGCTAACTTATTTAACTACATCTTTAAATAAAGTGTGTATAGGCTTTACACATAAGTGGATCAAACAAATAAATTAGCGCAATTCATATATCTTATCAAACTATAATTGTTTAATCTTAACTCTAGACAATTAATAAAAGTCCAATAAATTGGAAATTTTCCAACATTTTCCCACTTAGGCAACATTAATTGTAATCATAAATATGTTGAATAGCAAATTTAAATGTAGCCACAATTAACTCTAATATAGTTTGAGAATATACCTTAAATACAATTCGATTGGACAAGTATCACAAATATTAAACCATGGTAGTAGTTATGCTCTTATTGTCATAAGACCTTCCATGATCACAAATATTAAGATTAATATCGATATGGATAAAGATGTAGTAGTGTAACAAGCAATAACATCACAAATGATCCATAATCATGTTATTACTTGTTAGTATTTGATACATGATTTATCAATAACACATATGTTTTAATAATAAGTCACAATGAGAAATCTTAAATGCTTAAAAAGCATATTTATCACATCTTGAAAATAGCAATAAGAGATCGAATCACAAATTTATATCTTTATCACAAATGAGATATATCACTATCAACTATGATTGCCCTTGAGAAAATCACAAATTCTCAAAATCACAAATTCTCGAAGATCTATCATCTTCGGATTATTCACAAAATCAAAAGAAATCTTAAAGAGGTTTATCTTATTCGGATTATTTACTAAATTAAGAGAAATCTCGAAAAGATCTATCATTTTTAAATTATTCACCAAATCAAGAGAAATCTCGAAGAGATTTATCCTCTTCGGATTATTCACTAAATCAAGAGAAATTTCAAAAAGATCTATCATCTTTGAATTACTCACAAAATTAAGAAATCTTGAAGACATCCATTTCATCTTCTTCGGATCATTAAAACAAAACAAGAAATCATGAAGAGATCTATCATCTTCAAATCATCAAAGTAAAACTAGTTTTTGAAATCTTGAAGAGATCTATCCTTTTTGGATCATGAAAGCAAAACCAGTTTTTTTGAAATCTTGAAGAAATTTATCTTCTTCGGATCACCAAAACAAAATAAGAAATCTCAAAGAGATCTATTTTCTTTGGATCACCAAAGTAAAACCAATTTTTGAAATCTCGAAAAGATCTATCTTTTTCGAATCACTAGAATAAAACCAGAATCTTAAAGAGATCTATTCTTTTTGGATCACCAAAATAAAACATGAATCTCGAAGAGATCTATTTTCTTCGGATTAAATCAAAAGAAATCTTAAAGAAATCTTAAAGAAATCTATCCTCTTCGGATTAACCAAAAAGAATCTCGAAGAGATTTATCTTATTAGGATTATCTACCAAAGGAAGTTTTCTTGAAATCTTGAAGAGATCTATCCTTTTTAGATTATCCACCAAAGGAAGTTCTTCAAATCTTGAAGAGATTTATCATCTTCGGATTATACACTAAAGGAAGTTGTTTTTGAAATCACGAAAAAATCTATCCTCTTCAGATTCTCTACTAAGTCAAAATGAATCTCAAAGAGATCTATTATCTTTGGATCGTCTACCAAAACGAAGGTTTTTTTTTAAATCATAAAGGGATCTATCATTTTCGAATTATTAAATTAGAGTAAGTTTTTTGAAATCTTAAAAAGATTTATCCTTTTTGGATTATCAAACTAAAGTAAGTTTTTTTAAAATTTCGAAAAGATCTATACTTTTTGGGTTATCAAACGAAAGCAAGTTTCTTGGAATCTTGGAGAGATCTATCATTTTTGGATTATTCACTAGACCAAAACATTTGTGAAATCTTGAAGAGATCCATCATCTTCAGATTATCCACTAAAACAAGTTAATTAGGCTCCTTAAATTCCCTCATAAAACATAGCTTAGTTGGTTAGTTCAAATTAGGGTCTAGCAAAAATAAGTATCTTTTTTATCTTTATAGCGAAGTTATAATCGAACTTCACTACAGAGAGGAGCAGCTGTACACACCTCATTTTTGCTATTTTTTGTTTTATTTTAGTTGAGCTAAGTTAAGAAATAAGTAAACAAAAAAATAAAAAATAATTATAAAAACGAAAATTAAAAGAAAAAATAAAAAATAAAAAAAGAGACTCAAGTCAAGTCGAATCGTATCGAATCGAATCGTATCGAATCGAATCGAATCGTATCGAGTTCAATCGTATCGTATCGAGTCAAACCGTATCAAGTCGAGTAGTATCGAGTCAAGTTGGATTGTTTAATATCAAATTGAATAACGGTGTATGATTAATTTAATAAATTCTTAAGTCATTTAAGAATTGAGTTTTATTAAAATAATTTTGGTCTAGTTCGATATAAAATAAATTTTTTATCTAAATTATATTAGGTTAAATTAAATTTGTAATTTATTAAGTAGACTCTTAGATTAAATCAAATTGGATCGGCTTAGGCTCGGTAAATAGAAAGCCTAAATAGAGTTTCAAGAAATTAGGTCGAATCTTCATCGTATCTTTCATTTGTTAAGATCAAATTTATAATTAAAAGATACAAAAGATTCAATTTTTTATTTATAAATAGGAATTTAATGATGAAGTTTGGATAGTTTATTTTTTTTCCCATAATTCACTCACCTAAACGATAATCCAAAAGCAATTCGAAAATCCCCTAACGTAATCCACTGTCGAATCACTAACACCCTTCAACCACAAGCTGAAATAAACTCTCCTGACATCCACCGAAGACCAATGTCCTCACTTCAACACAGTCGAAATCCCCTTCGTCTTCACCCCATACCACGCTGTAGTAAAGCCAACCAAAACATGCTCCACACGTGCTAAACTCCACAATCGAATCCTCAATTCCAATCCCTTACTCCAATGCAATTAGCATACATGCCTCTAGCGTTAGCAATTTCAATCCAGGCCCACACTAGACAAGAAACACATGTCAAATTCCAATAGCCCCAATCCCTAATCATGCAAGCTATCTCATTCTCAATTCTGATCCTAAGCCATACACACTTGCATGCCTACAACAAGTTGGCTCCTTGGCGTAGTTTACCGACCAACCAATTCACCCCAAACATGCGTTGACCCTCCAACATACATACGACAGCTCCCTAATGCCCTCAATCCTGACTGAGCCTTGATCCCCTACATGTCGACTGGCCTTGATCTTTAAATAGTGATAGCCCCCTGCACACATCAATCCATGAAGCAATAGATTGAAGCCCTTGCCACAATATACCCCATTGCCAACAACACAACACCTAATCGTCCAATCGTACGTCCAAATTGCAATCCACCGAACACAATTGGCCCTTGCCCCCTATTTGAAGCCATTTATCCGAATTGCAACACAAGTTGTTGACATCCATAGCCACGCCAGCAATTTACACGTCCAAGCACTCATACACACAAACCACATATGGTCATGAACGTGAAATCCACACACACGACGCTACCCACCGAAATCACTAGCATACACAAAGACATGCACGATCACAACACAACGTTAGGTAAAATTATTTTATTTTATTTATTTATTTTTTATTAGTTAGTTCAATTATTTTACTAACTTATCTTTTGTTTAAGTACAGGTTTTTTTTCATCTTGTATATTTTTAGATAATTCTAATTTTCCATAAAATTTACTTAAATTGCATTTTTAGTAAAATTGTTTTTTTTCTTGAAAAAATAAATGTATCTTTAACATATCTTACAGCTAAGATTTGAAAAAGATATGTATTAAGATATATGTCTTACAATTGAGATTTGGAAAAAATGCATATTAAGATGCAGTTAAGATTTGGAAAAGATACGTATGGAGATACATATTTAAATCGTATCTTAGTAGATTTTGCATGTAGGAATTAAAAAAATATCTTTTGATACGTAATATTTTTATAAAAATAAAAATCTTAACTGAAGATTTTAAAAAATATTTAGTTATCTTTAATTCAGGAAAATTAGATTTCTTAGGTTTTTTTTTTTAAATAATAAATTGTTAAATAATCATAAACATGACTCGGTTTTTGAAATAAAAAGAATCTACCCAGTAAATATTTTATAAAATGATAACTACGGTTGATTTGATTTTGATTAACGAGTACATAAGTACCTTCAGGGCAACCGCATAAAAAATAAAAAAAAATTTCTTTTTTCTTAGAAATTCGTAATAAAAAATAATAAAAAATCATTTTAGTTATATTTTATATAATTCGATATATTTTTAGTATTTTTAGAAAATTATAAAAATAAAGCCCATCAATTTCTTCCTTAGTTTTTTTTATGGTGACTTAGTTTTAATAGATTAGTTCTCAAACCTAGTTTTTTTTATTTAATTTTCTAAAAAATCAATTTTTTTAGAATATCTACAAACTAATGGTTTCATTTTTTACTAGTTAAACTGGTTGGTGACTTTAATTTTTTTTTTAATTTTTTAGAAAATATTTCCTTAATTTAATGTTGAATAAGTTATATTAAGCGGGCTAAGCTTAATATAGGTTAAATTAAGAAAACTAAAATAGAGCTTAAAATCGCTAAATGGAATGGCTAGCGCTATTAACAAAGTTCTTGTCTTAAAGTATAATAAGTATTGGTAAGATTTTCTTGAAGTATGTAATCTTCGGAGGCCAAGAGGGGAAGAAAGAGTGTGTTTTGCATGGAAGCACGAATTTCACATCTATCTAAAATATCTTGACTTTAGATTACACTTCCCTTTTTTAGCTTTTGTCAAACAATTCTTCAACTATTTTCGAGTTGCACTAAGTATGTTCTCACCGAATACTTGTTAGCTTCTTGCGGCTTTCAAGATAGTTTATGAAGATGTCGAGATTAAGGTTACACCTCAATTATTTAGGTATTTCTTTACAATAAGAAGGTAACTCGATGGTTAGTTCTTCATGGCTATAAGACATGGGTGGAAATTTATGGATGGATTGGAGTCTAAAATCCACAAGTAGCACGACAAGTCCATATCTATCATTTCAGATGAAGACTTGGATTTTTAGACCCAATAGATTGAACTTATCCACACCAAGGATATTGAACCGATGCCAAATGATGCTGCTGCGGTAAAGAAGATCCAAGAGAGAAGAAAAAACAAAACATTTTTCTAAGACACCGATAAGATAATAAGGTGATATGAGAATGGGGAGCCAATTTTCTCCGAGAAGAAAGGTATGCTATTAAGTAATTGCTATGTCAAGTATTGCTTCAAGAGCAAAGTCATTCTCGTAACTTGAGAGAAGAATAGTTACCTTTGAGCCTTGCTTAATATAGAAAACGTAAGTCTTTTATTTCTCACTTTATTATTAATGTATCTGCTTTGTGTTACAAACATGGGCGTTGGCAACGTAAACCTTGCCAAATTGTTAGCCCAAGCTAAAGAAAAAAAATCTAAAGCCAACAAATGATTAGCCTCTACGGTTGCTGTGCAAAGAAAGCCATAAAAGGGGGAGCAGTGAAACAAGTCACAGCTTAAAAGAAGGCCTCCTATCCCATTGAGAGGCGACAAGGGAGTGAAAAAGCTTGGACTACTATGGCCACACCAGTTAAAGTGGTCACAACTCGAGAAAGTATTCCTTAAGCTAAAGAGCTAAGAGATCTTAGTTAAGAAATTGATGGTTGTAGTGTAAATGAAGTCATACATCTAGAGGTTGCCGAGGGACTGTCGGTTCAGGAGGATGTTACGTCAAGTCCTAATAAAAGAAGTGGCAAAGGGCTTGCTAGCTAACCTCCACCTAAGAAGTTTAAGACTTTGGATGAGAAGATGAAGCAAGCGATGAGGAACAAAGCTCTCATCATCAATAGCATTGAATTTGTCTCTAACAATGAGGTGGGCGAGTATTTTGTTTCTTTTTGGGGCTACAACATTCTCCACACTAACTCGATACTAGGCAATAGGAGTAAATCTCTAGCCTTGATGGAAGGTGTTATTCTTCCAAAGGATAAGGAAATTGCAAAAAAGGACGTTGATAAAGTCAGCGATTGTAATAAGACACACATCGCAGCCAAACTGTATGATGTAAGTATCAATTGAATCATTTCAATTATCACACATGTTTTAATGCTAACAATCTTATTGTTTACAGATCAACAACCACATTTTGATGGCATTAGATGAAGCTGATAAAAAAATGAAAAAGGTAATAATAATAATTTTTTATTTTATTTTATTTTATTTATTTTTTATATATTCTGCCAAGTGGTTTAGTGAATTCACAATTTTATATCATTAACTTGCTACAAAAAATTGAGGATGTTTACAATTCCTCAAAGGCTCAAACTGTGGCTATTGAGAGTGCGAGAATCAAGGCTGAGATGGACGCTAGAAAATATCAAGATGAACTAGTTGTTGAGAAATTGGCACATTCTTTAGCGATGATGAAGTTTCAAACCTTAAGGCTAAGGTTAACAAGCAAAATAAGGAGGTTAAAGACTTGAAGGAGGAATTGCGTAAAAAGAAAGAAGAGTGCTGAGGTTTGGGCCAAATACTTAGCTCAATGAGTGACAAGAAGGACAAGCTGAAGATGCAGATAAAAGAACTAGAGACCAATAATTTTGGACTGCAAAATTGTATTGTCAAATTAGAAGAGGTAGTGAGGAAAAGGTTCTCTATTAAAGAGGCATTGGAGATCGTGACTCTAAGTCGATAGTATGAGAGGTTATTAAGAAAGAAGTTATTAGAGGGGTTCGAGCAATAAGAGAAGAAATTTTGAAGTTTCACCCTAAATATGATCTTTCATGCATGGATTTCATTAACGTCGATGACTAAGTCAGTACTTATGATGAAGAAGTCAATGGGGATTCAAGTGCCAAGATCAAAATGCTAGGTAATAACAAGAGATATTATGCAAAAGATCCTGGCGGTAAAGAAGACTATCTATCTAAGGAGATCCCCTACGTGCAAAAAGAAAAATTCACTTGTTCCAAGACCTCAAACATAGAAAAAGAGATAAGCTCTAGTAAGGTCCTATCCTTTGATCATGGAAATACCTCTGGACAATCAAAGAACACATCACCTTAGGATTGTTGTATTATTCTTTTTTTTTTTTGGATAGGGTTTGGCTGAGAGGTCGAACATTTTATACTGTATTAGTATTTTCCATGTTTTCGATAATAAATAATTCAATAGCTTTAATACATTTTATTTCATGCGCCTTGTTTTTTGACATATTTTATATCATATGCCTATTTTTCTTGGTATGTTTTATTTCATGCACTTACTTTTCATAGCATGTTTTGTTTCACACACCTATTTTTGGCATGGTTTTATTTCACATGCAATATGTTAAGTACCTTTAATGAATGGCTATCCATTAGTCATTTGAGATGTGAATTAGTTGCCTTATTTATGTCGCAAGATCGCCTATTAAAGCAATCGCGTTCTTATTCTATTTTTCAACTAAACTATAAAGTTTGTTAACCATGATAGGCCTAAACTTAAAGCACTAGTTTGTTTAGTGTAGTTTAAACTTAGATAACAATCCGTTGATCATAAAAAGATCAGGAAGGAAAACAAATCGGAATTGGAACTTTGAACATGTTTGCTTTTTAAAATAACTAGATGACGCCTTACAAGACAAATGGGAATGCTTCATAACATCATAAGGAATTAATTGTATTAAAGTTTTAAGTTTTTAGCATTTTATGCATGAGGGATGATCAATCCAACCTTTCTAGTTGATAGGCCTTCTCGCCAACTACTTCTTGAACTTTAATAGGATCCTCCCAATTTGTGTCAAGTTTCCCTTGATATTTTCGTACACTAGTCACCTCTAATTTTTGACAAACCAAATCTCCAAGATGAAAAACCTTATGTTTCATTTTCTGGTTATAATACCTAGCTGCCTCATATTGATATGCTGTGACTCTCGCTCTTACAACACCTTTGATTTCCTAAATGGCATCCAAATTTTCCGTTAAGCCGACTTGATTAGTCATCATGTCAAAATTATTTGTACATAAATTTGGTAGGTCCAGTTCAATCGACAATAGTGCTTCCGTATCATAAGTCAATTTGAAGGGTGTTTCCCTTATTGTGGTTTTATAAGTAGTCTAATATCCCCATAAATCATCCGGCAACTTGTTAGCCCATCTTCCCTTGACTTGATTAACTTTCTTCGTTAAGCTGCCTAAGATGATCTTGTTGATAGCTTCCACTTGCTCATTAGTTTAAGGGTGAGCTATAGATGTGTAATTCAGGCAAATGTCGTATTTCTTACAAAATGCCTAAAATTTGTTATTGTCAAATTGTGGTCCGTTATCTATGATTATCATAAATGAAACACTAAACCTTGATATAATGAAGTTAAAAACAAAAGCCTCAACCTTCTATTCAGTGATCCTTATTAGTGCTTTAGCCTCTACCCACTTCGTGAAATAATCCATAGCAATAATGACGAATTGTCGTTGGGCTACAAAATTCAAAAATGGTTCTAGTATGTCTAAGACCCATTGAGCAAAAGGCTAAGGATTAGTTAAACAACACAATTCAGTAGAAGATGCATGACTTGGCACCTCATGCTTGTGACATTGTAGACAATGTCGAACAAATTTTCTCGCATCTTCTTTCATTGTCAACCAATAATAGCCAAGTTGCAAGGCATATATATACAACATTTTTTCCTTTATATGGTTACTGCATATACCATTATATAGCTTAGATAACACTCGTTGTGTATCATTTGATGGGAGGCATCAAAGATAAGGTTAGGAGATACCGTGTTTGTATTGTTGATCATACATCAGTGTATAATTTGCAGCATCATAAATCAATCTTCAAGCTTCTTTTTTGTCATTAGGGAGGATACTGTCCTTCAGATAATCTATAAGGGGATTCATCCAGGATTTCTCTTTTAGGCAAGGAGCAAATTCACAGCTTTGTGGGACAATTGATAAACTCTTATGTGGGAGAAACTCAACAAAGAGTTTGTCACTCAAATTGGGAAATGCCATACTAGCCATCTTTGATAGCTTATTGGCGGCGATGTTCTTACTCCTTGGTATTTTGTAAATTGAAAAAAATTAAAATTCTTCCATGAGCATTCGTACTATTAAAAGTACTTGCTCATTTCCTCTTCCTTCGCTGCATAACTTCCTTTGACTTGATTTATCACAAGTTGTGAATTGGAGAAAACTTCAAGTTTCTTAGCACCAACTTCTTATGCCAGTTTGAGTCTAGCTATTAAGGTTTTATATTCCACTTCATTATTGATAGTTGGAAATCTAAATTTCAAGGCATAATTAACCTTGACATTGTGGAGTCCTAGTAGAGTAAGACCTGCACTACTTCCCTCTCTAATAAAAGAACCATCGACATAAAGATGCCAAATCGGTTTCTTAGCAATTTTCTTGTTGTCTTCTTTACTTGTGAACTTGGATAGAAAATTAGCCAACACTTAAGCATTTATTGTCGTTCTAAGTTAGTATTATATGCCATAGATAGTTAGCTCCAAAGCATATTTCATCATCATTCCTAAAGAATTTGGCCGTTACAATGCCTATTGGAAAGGTTGATTAGTAAGGACTACGATTTGATGAGCTTTAAAATACGGTTTCAACTTCCTTGTCGAAAGAACTAATGCTAACACAAATTTTTCAATTTTGGTATATTGATGGTCTAGTCCTTATAAGATATGACTCACGTAATAGATTAGCCAACGTTCTTTATCATCGATTTGAACCAATATAGAAGAAAGTACTTGGCAATTGACTAATAAGTATAAATATAAGTTCTCTCATGGGATAGGTGTCAAGAGTATTGGTGGTGACATGAGAAATTCTTGAAGTTCACTAAATGCCCTATCGCACTCATCCGTTCGCTTGAATCTCTCAGATTCCTTAAAATTTTAAAGAATTATATGCACTTGTTTGTACCTCTTGACTTGAACCTATTAAGAGCAACTATTTACCCAGTGAGTTCCTAAACCTCCTTGATAATATGAGGAGACTTTATGTTTCTAATTGCATCATTTCTTCGATTAGCTTTGATACCGCGCTGTGTGACTATGTACCCTAAAAACTTTCTTAGAGTAGCACCAAAGACCTACTTCTGTGGATTTAGCTTCATATTATATCTGCTCAAAGTAGTGAATATTTCCTCATGATCAGCAAGATGCCAACCTTCTGTTGTGCTTTTCATAATATCGTCCACATACACTTTGACATTTCAATAGATCTAGGCTTAAACATTATAGTGACAAGCCGCTAATAAGTTGCACCAACGTTTTTTTAGCTTAAACGGTATCACCGTATAACAATATGTTCCAAAATTAGTTATGAATAAAGTGTGACCTTTGTCTTCCTCATCCATTTTAATTTGGTTGTATTTAGAAAAAGCATCCATTAAAGAGAGTGAAGTGTATTGGCAATTGAATCAACCATTTGATCTAATCTTGGCAGGGGAAAGCAATCTTTGGGACATGCTTTGTTAAGATTCGTGAAGTCTATATACATGCGCCACTTGTCATTAGACTTCTTAATTAGTACATAATTGGCTAGCTAAGCCAAATAAGGCTCTTCCCAAATGAATCTTTCCTTTAAGGGTTTTTGGACTTCTTCTATGGCTACTTACCTCTCAAGGGTAAAATGCATTTTCTTTTGTTGAATCACTTTTGTACTTGGATAAATCTAAAGTTTATGTACCATAACATCTTTAGGCATACCCGGCATGTTTGAGGGCGATCATGCAAATACATTGGCATTGTCCTATAGAAAGTTCATTAAATTTTGATGAATGTCTACCAGCAAGGGTTTCCCTATCTTGGTCATTTTCTAAGGATCGTTTCCTAATGAAATTTCCTTCGTTTCATCTTCAGCATTGTCTATGCCAACTAACTTTTCTTTTAGACAAGTTTCGACTTGAAAAATTTCTTCTCGCCTTAATGTCCTTACATATAATGACCTTGCCAATAATTGGTCCCCTTTATACACCCTAAGTCCAGTGGGAGTAGGAAATTTGCCCTTGAGGTGAGCAATTGAAGGGACAATGCCGAATAAGTGTTGACACGATTGTCCCATGATCATATTATATAGGGACTAACATTTGACAATAAGGAAGTCCACTTTATCCTTTACGACATAAATATCATCTCTAATCTGAATTGGTAGAGAAATTACTTCGGTCACTTGGACTAGTTAATTATTGAAGGTATACAAATTGTAGTTGTAGGATCTTAACTATGCCTTGATCTTTGGTCTCATTTGATCAAAAGTATGTTGAAAAATAATGTCAGTCGAACTTCCAGTGTTAATGAGAATTCTCTTGACCTCGAAGTTAGCGATTCCTACATTAGTGACTAATAGAATGCCTTCGAAATCTTCCTCTGTGAAGGAAATGGTATTATCAATTTTGACCTTCTTGCCTAGGATATTGCAAACATAATTAATGGCATTAGTCAAGCTCGAAGAGCCTGACCAGCCTACAGCAAAAAGTTCGTTGAAAATAGTGTTAATTATACTATTGGGTGCACTACTGGTGCTTCTGTCTCTTGTGTCTTTATCGGCAATAGCTGGTCGAGTAACATTCTCCTGATCTTCTTGTCTCCTTTAAGATGGTCGCTCAACATTGTCCACATCATGTGCAAAAAACTTACACAAATGCCCTCGCTGAATCGCATTCTCAATCGTGTTCTTAAGTTGGATGCATTCGTCAGTGTTATGGCCTTTATCATGATAGAAATCATAGTATTTGCTGGAATTTCACCTTAATGGGTTTCCTCTCATCCTTTCTAGCCATTGCAATATGCCTCTTTGCCTATGCACCTCCATTAATATGTCTAAAATTAGATGATTAATTGGTGTGTAAACCGAATATGTCGGAATTTGTGGCCTCTTTCTCTCAGCATTTAGACATTGGTCATCATTTGTTCTGAGTCGATCTTTCACACCTCCTCTTGTCACCTTTCCTATCTCCTTTGTTTTGATTAGCTTCTCGGTGAGTGTTAATGCTGTCTTCTTGTTAGATGTAAGATGTGGCTTTTGGCTTTGGCTTTGGCTTTGGCTTTGAATTCGATAAAAATTCTCAATTATTTTTGGCAAGAGACTTAAAAAAGTCTCCATAAGGCTTTATACTATCAATAACTACATTGAGAGCTATGCTCATGTTTAGCTCTAGAACTTAGACTATCTCGACCATAAACTTGGCTAGGTAATCTCTAATAAACTCATCCGATTTCTACTTTATCGTGTTAAGAATAAAAGAATCCTTAACAGGAAGTTTACTCGTAAGGAAGTATTGAAGAAACACTTTTGCCAAATATTTGAAACATGAGATCATGTTTAGCTTCAAGTGTTTGAACCATGTACTCTTCACATTTCTCAGTGTTAAGGGACAAGCTTGGTAGGCCACGGTATCGTTTAGGCCGTACAACTTGGCTAAAGTACGGTAGTTTTCAAGGTGATCTTTGAAATCTTTCATTTCATCATAGGTTTTAAATTATGGCAACTTAATGTGCCATAGTATAACTTCTTCCAGGATTTCAGGGATAAAAGGGCTCTTTTTAATTTGGAATTATTTACTCGTCATAACAGGAGTCCTAACATGTAAGGAACTGGCATAGTGCACCTGTTGTGGTTACTTTCCCTTATTTTTCTTAAGCGTAGGGGCAGAAGGCCTCATTGTAACTTCGGCTTGCTTTCTTGGTAATTTGGGAGAATAAATTGAATCGTCAGTATTCTCGACATCGTGATTGCCGTGTTCTTTATTCTAACTTGGGTGAGCATTACTATGAAGAAGATTAAGGATCTTTTCATGTTTTTTTTTTTTTAACTTAACTCTTGGTTTTCTTTAGTCAAGTTAAGGTAAAGTTGCTTTAACTTAGCTAGATGTTGCTTGTTGGTATGCCTATTTCCCCTCTTAAGGTGGTAAGATGAAGTACTAGCACCTGCACTTTTTATCATTCTAGTTCTTACCACGTGGGTGTGCAAGAAAAACAGATGTCGTCAAATGTTATTGTATGGTTTTTGGTTGATTTCCTTCCTACAAAGTACAAAGAACTAAAGGGTATCAAGGTCAGTCCAGCACGGCTACTCTGATACTTAAATTAGTAATTGAATTTTAGAGAAGATAAGATGAGTAGTTGCAAGTTTCCAGATATTTATTATAATACTTCTTATTCGTATTTATAGGCGAATATCGGATGTCTAAAATAGTAGTTAATGACATAATTATTGGGACACGTAGAGACTTTATGATCAAGTATATTCCTGAAATGTAGAAGTAATAGGCGGTTATATAATGGAACCTTGCCTAGAGATAATTGTTTGAGCTATTTAAATTCAAACCAAATATGGTTGTCTTGGTAGGCATTTATCAGCTGATGAGAAGCTGAGTAGATGAGTTATTGCCATTTTTTTGTCCAATTAATGATTGGTTATTAAATAAGAACCGATAATATTGCAATCTTGAGAATTTTAAATAAAACTTATAGCCTTGAAAACAAACTTACGTCCAAATCAAGAAAAATAATCTACTTTTGCAATCTTAAGAGAAGAAGGAACATGAGTAGACATACATAATTACATAGTCGCACTACTAAAAGGATCCATAAATGATTTATTAAGCGGAAACATACAGAGTCAAAATAATTAGGATTTTAAATCCATATATATTGGCTTTGATACCACATGTAAGAATTTCTTTAGATCTCACATAAATGAATTTAAAACACCTCAAATTAATTATAATTATATTATACGTACCTATATTGATTGCAACCATGATTGTATGTGTGAGTAACTATATCTTCATCTCCTTCTCCTTAAACAACTAATGGCCTTCAATGGGACTAGCCAATTAAGTTTTCTTGTCAAAGATAAGGAGTGGAGAAAGGATCCAACCTATTTATAATAATTCAATAAGGCCTTCTTATTATAGGCTAACTATTGGACTCAAGACCTACACTAAACTAAACCATCTAACTATATCTTTAAATAAGGTATAAATAGGCTCAACATATAAGTGGATCAAACAAATAAATTAGTCTAATTAATATATCTCATTAAATTATAATTATTCAACTTTAACTCCACAGAATTAACAAAAGCCTAATAAATTAGAAATTTTTCCAATGAGATGTTGATGAAACTTCACTTTCGCACTCTCATTCTTTAATTATTATCTTAATCAAAATTACGATGATGTAGAAAAAAACCTAATTTACACTAAGACCTTTTTTTTTTTGTAAATGCCTCATTTTATATAGATATAGATGATGGATAAAAATAATCTTAAAAGGGCCTAAGACCATCTCCATCGATCGACACTTACCACGTATTCCAATGAGAAGCAACTTATTTCACAGTTAGAGTGCCTAACTTATTCAAGCCATGTTGCTCAATAGAGCAACTTCAAAAGTGGATTTGTTTTTTTTTTTTTCTTTTTGTTAGTTTTGATTGGTAGAATAATTGTATTAGGGCCCACAAAATATTTAGAAAAATACTAAGAAATTTTTGTGAAAAAAACTAAGGAATAAAATGATAAAATTTTTGATAAAAAAATTATTTAATATATTGATATAATACTTAAAAATACACACGAGCTTCTTAAAAATATAGATGATTTAAAACTATTGATTAAGAAAAGAAACTGTAGATTAAACAGTAAAATATGTTTCCATTTGGATTTGTTCCAAACCCAATTGCAATTGATCGGTACTAACGCGTCTTTGAAACTGACACGCTCCAGGCGCAGAATCAACCAGGCTATGAAATTTAGATGGCCAGCATGGCAACATGAAGCGCATAAGAGTGCAAAATTAAAGAAGTTGCTTTCAATAGCATAAGCCGCAAAGAGGCTCTTGTCAACACCCAAAAGGCGCGAATAATTCTACCATTGATGGAATAAAAACTGGAGCTGCCAAATGCGTGAAGATTTTGTACACTATTAATATAGATCGACGGTCAACGTTACAGTGACTACTGACTCCTGCATAGACAGAAGTATTGACGTACTTATCAAAAGGTTTTGTTGTATTTGGCGCCAATTAAAGGTTAGAAAGAACAGAGGTTTTGTACACCATTATTAGTATAGATCGGCCATCACGATTATAGTGACTATTGACTCGTATGGAGACAAAAGGTATTGATGTACTTATTTAAAGATTTTGTTGTATCTGGCGCTAATTGGAGGTTAGAAAGAACAGAAAAATGAAAAATATTTGTTAGCATACTACTTAGAGAAAACGCATCCATGTGATGGTTGTATAAAAATTAATATAATAATTTATTTGTTGATTTTCTTTTCATTTTTTGGAAATAACAATCTAAGATGCTTAAATAAATCTTTTCAACTTTCTGAAATTCACGACAATGATATATACATGAAAATTATAGAAGCAAATTCTTCTTTTAAGTTTTAACCCATTACGTTGCCATATTTCTACCAAAAATACAAAATAGCGTAAGTAAAAGACAGTGATGGCCCCGTGGGACAGAGCGTCGCTATACGGAATCCTGACGTAGAAAGTTTAATTTGTCGTTGGTGAAGATGGGCTCGTTTCCGTTGGGCATTTTCATTGAACTTCATGAGCGATTACTACAACCACTTCATAAGTAAAAATAAATAAAAACCAACAATAAATGATAGTTTGAGGCAGCGGCAGGTACAAGTTTCTATCTGATTTAGGACAGCCCTACTTTGTTTCCTCCAGTAAATAATTTAACACGTTTGTGCTTTATTTTTTCTACTAGATTTTTTTTTTCCTCCCGCTGAATTAGGTGATAACCACGTTATATTTTATTATAAGAATATATGACACAGAACCCATTACTTTACACATGTTTTTTTTTTTTTTAAACTATATGTAAGAACATGTGTTTAGTTAGTCAAAACGTAACTAAAAAAACCCATGATACATGTACATGAAAGTTCTTCCAGTTTTTGTTTTACATTTCAGCCAACAAACTTCAAAAGGAAACTCGTTTGTCCTCCATATGTAAAAGATTTATGTCCACTAATTCCGTTAACCAAGCACCATAATGATTTTTTTTTTTCCTTTTATTATCATAAATGAACTCATAAAATTATAATGTAATGTCCTGAAACTTAAGTAGTCACAATTCTACCACGTGTCTACCCTAAAAGTGAACATGCTATGGCAAACAGGAATCTTGGTATCTATTTACATTCTATGTAAGTAATAGACTTTGCCAACTCTCAATTAATTATCCACAAATTTGAAACATGTCCACTCGGTCTCCACGTACAACATTATAAATATCTGATTAACATAAGTGAAAAAGCCTAGACTTGAATTAACTCCGAGATAAACAATCTAGAGTCTCATAACTCCAATAAATGAAAACCTAATAAACAACAGCTACAAGAGTCGTAGGTGACTCTAATCAATCTACATAAGTCTCAAATATATACAACATGAAACAATAACTAAAGGTCTCCAACAATTCAATCTTAATATCTAAACTACGTTGTCCTTACTCTATCATCATAGTAATAATAATTACCCTTCTCATCATAGTATAAGCAATCATAATTCACATCATCTACATAACAATCTCCAAAATCCACATACCCTAAATTTGTAGTTGAAAAACAACAACCTTCGAAGGGTAAGCTAACGCTTAATATATGATACCATACACATGCGTATGAACACTTGAGCAAATGGCACAATCACATACGAGTAACCATATTAAATACAGCAAACAACCTGTTTAGTCTTTATTATTGAGTTCACAAGTAGCACAGTCTCAATTTCTTGAAATTTGGGGTTACTTATGATCTTTACACATAAATAATATAGATAATATATAAGTATTGGTATTGAGTGCTCTCTACACCCAAATAATCAATTATTAACCTAAATTTACCTGACTCCTTTCAGTGCAAGACTCTACTCAAGATAGCGTTACGCAAAGATTACTAGGTACCTCACCAACTAGACCCTACTAGTAGGTGGTCAAATCCAAACATAGGCAATACACTTAATTTGGGTTCGAGTTTAGTTAAATCCAGTTTAAATTTCTATCTTACCATACACAACCAAACATCCATGTATCCCATACTTAACTCCAACGAAGTGCTCAACACGTTTCTCGATGCTTTACAACCTGGTATAGCACATAAATAAGCAACTTGGCTCCTCACTCAATCACTAAAGCCACTATACATCCCTTACACTCAACCCCTCACTAAGATTTGAGTTTCTACAAAATTTTTTAACCAAATCTTGAAAGAAGGAAGTTTTATAAACTTTTCAATAGGAAAAACTTGTTTAAAAACTTGTTAAGGATAGTTTTTGGATGAAAAAGAAGGTTTACAAGACATTACAATTACATGACTAAGGATCAAGTACCATGTACCAAGGCCGTGCCCTATTTTGAAGCATAGTAAGGACCACAGGTAAGACCATGACCATAGACTTTGGCCTTAGTCCTCTTTGACCTAAATGTCTTCTTCCTTCCATACTTGACGCACCACAAACCCCTTTGGGAGGAATACGGTCATGACCATGGCCGTAGTCCTTGGCTATGTTCCCTTTGAATATGAATTTTCTTCTTTGAAAAATACTCTAACCCTTAAGAAACAACACCTACAACCCCGACAAATTACCAAAACTTTCACACCAATCAGCTTTAACCCCAGCCACCCCAAAACTCTACCAAAACAACCTTCAATCCTCTCCAAGAACAAACAATTCCAGCCTAACACATTAACCCAAAAATTAAAGGGATTGAATAACAATGAGGTCAAGATAACTTACACGAACCTGAAAAATTCTATGCTTCCTAGCTGCAATCCCCCATCTCTAAGCATTGTCACAAGGAGATTTTGCATTTTACACACTTTACTCATCAAGAAAACTAAAGAGTTTAACAAGATTTGGCAGAAGAGTTACCAATATATGCTTTTTCTCACCTTTTTTTTGCAAGAATGGATTAACAACAAAACCCAATAGTCCTAACTCTGCAGAAAAACGAAATCTTATGAGTTTTTATTTGCCTATCCTTGAAGAAAACCGAAACCTTATAGAAAGAACATGGAAAACTTACTCGAAAACAATGTTCTATAGCAAAATCTTGCGTTTGCTTCACATAAAATGCAAAAAAATCCTTAAATCAGAACCTTAGAGGGGTTTTCTGATTTAGTAAGGAAATAAGGTAAGATGGTTTAAGGAATAGCGGGGGAAAGCAAATAACATCAATGGGAAAGAGAGGTTTCAAATTTTCTTCTAGACCACTTTGCACTTACAGCTTAAGTAATTTTACATGCCATATCAAGTCTTTTAATTTATAAAATCCTTTTTAATTTATAAAATCTTTCTATATATTATTTTTCCTAATTTTTGGGTTTTACATACAATTACAATTATATTCAAATACTCTCTTTTGTCAAAAGAACTATTGATGAGGCAATTTTTTTTATTTCTTTTTTCTTTTTTGCAATTACATTACAACTTAGGTAGTAAGATTCAAACTTAGTTAACTCCCTTAGAAGATTAATATTTAAATCACTAGATTGCAATGTCATTGGTAAATTGATCAGGCATTTTATTTTGTAACATGTTTAGTTGGTAGAATGGAATAAAACATAGAGGTTTTTGAATTATAGAATAAAGAAGTAATAATTATTACTTGATTTGCTTGTATTAAATGTTATATAAGTAATAGATTAGAAATATTTCTAAAAATACATGTATATCTTTATCTTAAGCCATTGCTTGACTATAGGCCAGAGTCTCATAGATAAAATATGAAAATATGATTTGGATCCTTACCACTTCATTCTCTCAATTTCTATCAATATGCTTCCACTAGATGATGTCACATGTAATTCATGGTTGAAATTATAAGGAAAAAATGATGTCATAATAATGTTGCTAAATAGTTAAAGAATATAAGTAATCTCAATAATTGATTTATAAATCGATATATATTAAGTGGATAAAAGTGAAGAGGATCCATATTCATGGGAATATGAAAGGAAAGACCAAAGAGTGACTACTTCTTTTGTGTTAAGAAGGAATTGCAGCATGTCATTTAATAATAATTATGATTTCTATGAATAGCTATTTAGCAAACCAAATGCGATAATAACTCTATAAAGAAAGAATAATTATTCTATTTCAATTTTATAAAGTTAACCATATATGTTATAAAAAAATTGAGTTAAATAGGGACTATTAAAGATTAGGTTGGTAAATGAGATGTAAATGAAATTTTTCTTCGTGAATTTTGATGTAAAATCACTTCTACCACAATTTTGGTTTTAGGAACAAAATAAGGAAAGAATAAAATTGTAATTGTTGAGGAATAGAATAGAAATTTTAGCTATTCTTTATAGTTCACTTGAAATATTATGAGTAGATATGGAAACATGTTCGAAAAGACAAAGAAAATAGCTATTCCTTTAGTCTTACAAAGATATTGCAATTCCTCATTTTGTAGTAATAGCCATTTTATAAGATAGTTATTCTACCAATAAGAAAACGTAGGAACCCTTTGTACTAAAGTTGAATTTAATTTTTGTAGATTATATAAAATGATTAGAAGAAATAAGATCCTTATAAGGATGGTAATAGGGTGGAATGAGGCATAGTGTTGGTCACCTTATAATATTATTATGGGTTGATCAAGTTAGAACTTATTTGGTATGGTTCGCTTGACAACACATTTGAAAACCAAGTTTTCCACTTCCATTGAAGTAAGAGTGTGCTAAGGAGACCAACAACTTGCATGATCCTTATATTTTGAAGGCTCTTAAATGCGAGGAAGTCTTTCAAATTGAAGCAAATCCAAATCAGAAACTTGGTGACCTAGATAAACCTAATGAAGGAACTGAAGAGATATAGCTTGGGAATGACCTAGAGATAATGACAAAGATTAAGAAATCCTTAACCTCAGAGTTGCATGAAGATTTGATACGATTTGTTAGAGAGAATGTTGATGTGTTTACTTAGTCCCCATCAGACATACCTGGCATATTTGAGAAGTTATGACACATAGGTTGAAGATAGATCTAAGCATTAAGACTGTGTAACAAAAAAAAAAAAAAAAAAAGCTTTATCCTAGAACAGCAAACGACAATTGATGAAGAAGTTTAGAAACTTCTCAAAACAGGATTTACAAAGGAAAAGCCTTATCCAACTTAATTGGCCAATTGCTTGTTAGTTAAGAAGTCAAATGGCAAATAGAGAATATGCATTGACTTCATGGATTTAAATAAGGTCTACTCTAAAGATTGTTTTCCTTAACTAAAGATTGATCAGATGGTATATTCAACTATCAGTCACAATTTCCTCAATTTTAGGGATGCTTTCTTCGGTTATAATCAAATAAAGATGGAGAAAGTAGATAAGGTATACACTTCATTTATCACTGATAACTCTTATTTTAAATATATTTCACATGGTGATTTTATAGTATTTCCCTTACATTTTTTGTTTTCTTTAAAGAAATTGATACTTAATTAAGTAAAATTTTGATTTCAAGGTTTGAACATGTTCTTAGATTGAAAACGAAGAAAAGGAATCAAGTTTCACTCAATTTAGAGTTCAAATGAATAAGTTATGAAGTTTTAAAGTTACACAGTCTATGACACAGTCGTGTCCCCAGGCTGTGTCCATCCAGGAAAATTTGCCAAGAACAGAAAGTTACACGACCTAGGGACACAACTGTATCCCAAGCCATGTCTGGTGAGAAAAACGAAAACCTTACAATATATTATAAAAGGATATACTAAGGTTTTGCATACAAGATTGGACACTTAAGAAGTGTAGAGACTTGAAGAGAAGGAGAAAAAAAAGGCGAAAACAACACCTAACTTCAAGATTGAAGAGATTCATCAACAAAAGGGGTTTTTCATGTTTTATTTATTGGTTTTGTTGGAATTTGTTTTTAGTTTCATTATGATAGCTTAAGATTCATGTATTTAGAATTATGGAATCTAGGATTTCATGTGACTATTAGATAGATTGATAATTTTCAATAAAGTTTCTATCTTTTCTTGATTCAATTATGTTATTTAATTGTTAATTGATATTTCTAGAACATCAATCTATGATATTATGCATGATGATTGAGAAATTACATGTGTAATTAGATCTTTACATAATTGGAGAGAATGACATGTATACATAGAGATAAGATACATGTTTCTTTCGGAAAGTTATTCTTTTGTATGGGAATTCATTATACATTAATGCGATTCTAAATTATATTACTAAGAGAAGAGATTCCAGTAAATAATTTAGGATTAAGGTTAATATGCTTAAAAAAGGTATTAACTTTAATTGTAAATCCCTCCGGTCAAGAATAATAGAGATTTAATTAAATATATTTTAAGCGGTCACATGTTAAACACTAGAGGAAATAATTCCTAAATACGTTATTACATTCTTGAAGTCGTTCTTAGTTTTATTGCTTTCTAAATTGCTTAATCAAGTCTCATAATTTAGTTTAGTTTGTTAATTTTAGTATTTTTAATTCATTTAACTCATCACAATTTTTCGGTTAGATAATAGAGCTAAGGTTAATATTAGTACTCAAAGTCTCTGAAAGATCGACTCGAACTCACATCCACTATATTAAAATTGATAAGTGCACTTGCCTGATATCAGTCACTAATTTAGATACATACTGTTATACTGTAATGCTTTTTAGTTTAAGAATGTTGGGGAAATTTCAAAGGTAATGATGGAAATGTTTAAGCCTCAAATTCATGGAAACATTGAAGGTCATGTCAATGACATTATTGTAAAGAGCAAGGAAGAAGGTGGGCATCTTGTCGACCTCCAGGAAACTCTTAGTACGTTAAGAAGATATAGAATGAAGTTGAATCTACCTAAATGTGTTTTTGGAGCAACTTTGAGAATATTTTTGGGTTATATGGTGACTCAACAGGGAATTGAGGCCAATCCAAAAAAGATAGAAGCCATTATGAGGACGAAGTCATTAAGCTCTTTAAAAGAAGTATAGAAGCTGACAAGTCAGATTGTAACATTGAACAAGCTTATTTCAAGGAGTATCGATAGGTATGCTGAATTCTTTAAGGTATTGAAGAATTGATAATATGAATTTAACATACATTTTTTATGGTTGAATTGTTATTTTAGATATTATTCTAGTCACTACTATGATATTTTGAGCTTAATTTGTTTAATTATCGTTTTTAGGGACCTTGAGAGCATTTTATGAAATTTAAAAAGTTTTTATGAAGTTCTTGAGCTTAATTAAAGTACAAGTATTGATCAAGGAATGAAGTAGAGAGATTTCAAGCAAGAATTAAAATTTGGAAAAGATCATGGCCAAAGACCACGACTATAGTCACTACCTGTGTTCCTTTCATCATTTAATTCCATTGAAATTTTGAGATTTTGGATAAAGTGCAAGTATACACCCAAGCTTTATGGCTATGTACCTCAACCATGGACTTACAATGATTTGTAAATGTTCTATTTTTGTTAGATTTTCCTTCTAATTCCAGGTCCGTGTCTTATAAATAGATGCTTTAGCCTCGAGTTATAGAGAGAGTCCTTTGAGCACAAGATTCGTAGGATATAGAATTACAAAGAGGGCTCCTTTCCTCTCATCTTCTTTTATTTTCTATTATTGTCATGTTTTTATTTTGATTACTTAGTAAATCATTATTAAACCCTATGTTTTAGGGTGATTTTTATTAATAAAATTTAGTTTATGATTTTGCATATTCCAATCTAATTGTGTTGTTCTTTATATTATTTGCTTTAATTTAATATAGCAATTATTAAGTTATTGCTAGAGTTTACTGTATAGTTCGTAAGAGCATGCAATATGACTTACTGACATAATTAGGCAAAACTAACTAGCTAAATCGTTTAGTAGTTCGGTTTTTCCATATTAGGGCAACCTAATGGTGAAATTCATAAGTGCCAGGTGATCTTATGACACTTTATTCAGAAACAATTTAAGTAGAGAGGTTTTTAAGATTAGAAATTAGCTAGAGACATAAGTTCAGTAGTTTATAATAGGAATCTCCATGACCCTATGTAATAATTAAGATTGAACATATCACTCAAGATTAGGTAGTAAACAACACTAAAGATTTACTAAGGAATATATTATCTTTTTATTAATTTAATTTCTTTGCTCATTTACTATTATTCGTATTTAATTTTTCTTAATTAGTTGTTCCTATTAGTTACTTGTTTTTATTTTATGTTATCATTACAATCTTTAATTTCCATCTTTAACTTATCCCATTAAATCTTTTATCATATAAGTTAGGTAACTGAATAATCTTAGGGTATTACTGCCAAAAATAATTAGATATACTCCCTTGTATGATTCCTCGTAGGATCGACACTTGGACTCGTAATCTATTTTATCTATACTATAACTTGATTATAACTTGATTAGGTATACTTACCTGACTAGTGCTGCATATGCTTGATCAAGTTTTTAGTGTCATTGCCAAGAGCCTATTAAAGTAACCTAATTAGGAAATTAGCAAAAACCTTAAATTCTTCAATTATTTTAACATATTTGTAATATTTCTTTCCTTACTTATTTTCATGTTATTTTTTCTTATATTATTACTATGTTCTAAATCTTTCTAATTTATGACTAGGAGTAACAACAGTAATCTGGTGGAATTTGATCCAAAGATTAAAAGAACAGTATGGTATATCCGTAGAAGAATTTGTGACACTATAGAAGTTGAAATTGGAAACATGGTTTTGAACAATGGGAACAACAATGATGATGCCAACCAAAATCTCATGGTGTTTGCCAAACCAATGGTGATTGGAGCGAGTTTAGCATCATAAGTCTACGATGCAAACAAAATTTCAAATTCAGCCCAACGTCATCTAGATAGTCTAATAATTCGTCCAATTTAACGAATTGGTTGATAAGGACTCTAAAAACCATATCTTAAATTTCTTGGGTGTCTTAAATGATGTGGTGAGATTGAAGTTATGTTCGTTCCCCCTGCAAGGTAAGGTTAAACAATGGCTTAATTCTTCACTTGGAGGCTTAATTACAAATTGGGAATCTCTAGTAGAAAATTTTTTATGAAAATATTTCTCGCCCATTAGAACAACGAAAATTAGGAATAATATTTCTATATTTGTCCAATTTGATGATGAGACTCTCTATGACACTTAGGATAGATTTAAAGAATTAATGAGGAGGTGTCAGTACCACAAATTACCTTAGTAGATGTAAATGCAAACATTATATAATGGACTTAATTATTCCATGTGTAAAACAATTGATGAGGTAACTGGAGGCACCCTAAGTACTAAGACACCAAATGATGCTTAAAAGCTTATTGAAGGCATGGCAAGAATAATTCATAGTGGGATAATGTAAGAATCAAGATGAAAACATCTAGAAAATATAAAGTTAATTACGTAACTGCATTAATTACTCAGGTTGAAATTTTAAGTAAACAGATTGATGGACTAATGAAACTTGTTAGTTTAGTGTAGGATGAAATTTTAATTGAAACCGAAGGTATGATTTTTGTTGCTAACTACTCCATGAACAATCCTTTCAGCAACACTTATGACCTAGGTTAGAGAAATCATCCAAACTTTTCTTAGGGAGGCTAGCAACAATAACAAAATCAGAATCAACAACAACACAACAAGGCCCCTAATGTCGAAGAATTGCTAAATTGATTTATCTAGAGTTTGGACGCAAGATTCTAAGCCAATGAAGCTACACTAAGTAACACAGAAGCTTCGCTAAAGAATTTGGAGAACTACTTGGGACAATTGGTGAGAAGAATCATTGAAAAGCCACATGGAAGCTTATTCAAAAATATTGAGCCAAATCTCAAACTAGCAGGTTTGGAACCCAACTAAGGAGAGAAATGTCAACCGTCACATAAACAACAGTGCTCTTTGGGAGGCAGCTCAAGTTTGATCAATTTAATTCTCAGTTATTTTAGTTGTTTATTTTGTTATGGAATAAGTTAGTTTTGAGTTACTCCCAGAGTCTATTGTATAGTTTATGATAGCATATAATATGACTGATCGACACAATTAGACAAAACTAGCTAGCTAACATTTAATAATTTGATTTTTCCATATTATGGAAACCTAATAATGGGATTCAAGAGTTTCATGTGATCTTACGATGCTCTATTCATAAGTGGTTTAGGTAGAAAGAGTTTCAAAATTAGGAATTAGCTAAAGACGTGGGTTTAGTTAGTTCATAATAGGAATCTCTATGGTCTAATATAACAATTGAGATTAAATCTATCACTTAAGACTATGCAGTAAACAACAATAAAGATTTACTAATGAATATGTTATCTTTTTATTAATTTAATTGCTTTACTTATTTAATTACTATTTGTATTTAATTTTTCTTAATTAGTTGTTCCTATTAGTTAGTTATTTTTATTTGGTTTTCTTATCTTTAATTATTTATTTTATGTTATCATTGCAATCTTTAATTTCCACCTTTAACTCATTCCATTAAATGTTTTATCATATAAGTTAGGTAATTGAATAATCCTATAGTATAACTGCTAAAAATAATTAGATACACTCCCTTGTATGGTTTCTCGTGGGATCAAAACATAGACTCATAATCTATTTTATTTATACTATAACTTAATTGAGTGCATTTGCCTAACTAGTATGCTACACGCCTAATCAAGAATCCTAAGGATTTAGATGGATAGATAAGTGTTATGCCATATTTCAAGAGTTAAAGAAATTTTTGTAGTCTCCTCTAGTACTTTTGAAGCCTATTCCTAGAGAAGATTTATTTCTCTATTTGTCAATCAACAGTTGAGCTCTTTCCTTTATGTTAATTCGTGTTGAGGAGAATGAGCATTAGATAATCTATTATGTAAGTCATATCTTGCAAGGTCCAGAATTAAGTTATAAGCATTTAGAGAAGTTTGTTCTTACCATGGCAGTATCGACAAGGAAGCTAAACCCTTATTTCAAGGCACAACCACTACCACAAATATTACAAAAGCTTGATTCCTTAGGCACAACGATGAAGTCTATGCTTGAATTGAGTGTGTATGGTGTCTAATACTGACCTAGTACAATTTTGAAGGCACAAATGTTTGCAGATTTTATTGCAAAACTGACAAGTGATGAAGATAGTACTGAGGTAACCAAATATCCTCAATGGAATTTGTATGTAGATGGTTCCTCTACCAAAGATGGATTTGGAGTAGGACTTATGTTGCAAGGACCACACAATTTGACAATCCAATATGCACTCAAATTCAAATTTCCAATAAGTAATAATGAGGTAGATTACGAAGCTTAATTGTCAAGCTAAGGTTAGCAAAAGAGGATGGAGCGAAAAGGTTAGAAGTCTTTTTTGATTCATAGTTAATAATTTGGTAGGTCAAGGGAGATTATGTAGCAAAAGATGATACAATGAGAAAATACTTGAAAATTGTATGAATGATAGTCGATGAGTTTTCGTCTTTTACAATTATTAAAGTATCAAGGGTACATAACATGGCCATTGACAAGCTATCTAAGTTGGTCTCTGCTTCACTTCCAAATCTAAATGATTGACTCTTCTTTAAATATTTGCTAGACAAGAGCCAAGAACTATTTGAACAATGTCCGGAAGTACAACTTGCACTAAAAAAGAAGTCTTAAATGGATCTATAATTGGCTATTTGAAGGATGAAGCATTGCCCTTCGAGAGGAAAGGAGCTCGGTGGCTCATGTATCAAGCTACCAACTACAACATAACTAACAATTGACTATATAAGTGTGACTTCAACCAACCCTATCTTATACCAAAGGAGGCACATTGAGTTCTTTCTGAGCTTCACGTCGAATGTATAGAAATCATGTGATGTCTTAAGCACTATATGTTTTGGCATTGAGGTTTGGCTACTATTGGCTAACTATAAAGGAAGATGCATAGGATCTATTGTTGTACACTCCTTAATGCCAAAAACATGATGTGATAAGTTGAGCTCCATCAAATGAATTATAGTACTTGACTAATCCCTAGCCATTTACTCCCTAATGATAAAGAAGGTGACAAGCAAGTTGTCTATCTATACAATTACATCTTGTTTGATAAAGGGTTTCCAAAAGCTATGCTAATAAGCAGTTGGTTTCAAGGTATGAGACTTTTCTATCTAAGCTCCTAGAAAAAATGGAACTTGAAAAAACTCAAGGTAAGCGAGAGGATTTTTTATCTTCTTGAAAGTGCATTCCATGTTTATTTGAAGTATTTTGAGTTTAGTTTATGCTTGCTCTTCTCTAACTTTCATAAGACATTTTTAAAGTATTTTCATATTGAGCTAAGCATGTTCTCGCCGGATACTTTAAGGATTTTGATACCTTTTGGAACAATTTGTGAAGAGCTAGAAGTTAGGCGTATATTAGAGCTATTTAGGTTTTTTTTTTTTTTCATAGTAAAGCTGTAGAATCATGGGTAGTTTTATGCTGTTGCTTGATAAACAATAAAGTTTTTGGTTAGTTTGGATTTTAAGATCCATGGTTGGAATGATAAGTTTGTTTCAATAAGGCCGAAGAATGGGTTAGATTTTTGGAATAAATGATTGGAACCTATTTGTGTTGATGACATTAAGCTTCTCATACCTACTATACTAACTTTATAGTAGAAAATCCTATTGTTATCATTACAACACAAATTTAGAAGGAAAGAATTTTTTTTTAATATAATGAGGAGAAATGGGCTCTAAATGGAGATGGTAATAAATGCATCAAGGGTAGATTGCAAGCTTGGCATCGTAAGTCTAAAGCCTTACTGCCATAATTGCTTTACAAATTCACTACGATGTCTTCTCTTACAAACTACAAGGCTTTCTTATATAGATAAAAAATTATAATCATTAGACTTTAGGGAATAAAATGTGTTCATGGACAAAAATATTTAAAATGTTATGGTATGACTAGGAATTTTGCTTTGATTTTCTTTACTTTAACCATTAATGATATGTGCAATCACAAATATAAGCAGTTCCAAAAAATGTTATTAATGTCTTATTAAAAATTAATTGAAAGATTAGTATTTATAATATTAAAGTGAAAAATTTACTCTCAGTCTCAAAGAAGTAGAATACAATTAACAATAGAAGAATAATCAGCTTCCTACAAAAAAAAAAAAAAGAAAGCATTGCCAATTGTACTAGACCTTAACATCCCCTCTAAGATGGAATACTTCCAAGCCTTAGGGATTTTGTGTCTTTTTGTTATTGCCTAAATTGCCCCTTTTAATATATAAATATATTATATAATTTAGCATTTGTTATTTTACGTTGCAACCCTTTAATATTATTTCGTTAGAGCTACAGATGTCTTTTACATTGATGATCATTGTTAATATATTACAGTGTAATTATCATCCTCAATTATCACAATTATTACTATGCAATGGTCAATGATTTGAATTTGCTATATTACTAGTTGTTGCTTGACTTCTTTAATAAACAATATATTTGTTAGCAGTATATTTATTAGTCCATACTATATTAATTTATGGTCAATGATATATTAGTTGGTGCTTGACTTCTATAATTATTGGTTCATACCATATTAATTTATGATCAACCAAGAATATATTTATTATATAATTATTATATTCAATTTTCACCGTTATTAATATGCAATGGTCAATCATTTAAATATGATATAATTGGTGTGTGGCTTCTTTAATAAGCCATACACTTGTCAATGGTTTTTCCTTTTTCTATTTTTAACATCAATCACAATGAGCAATAACTGATTAAAAAAATCCTCTAACATCATTTTCTTTTATCATGTCATGAGCAAGTGAATGTTCATTGGATCTTTCAATTTGGTTAACTTTGGACACAAAATAAACAATTATACACAATAATGGATAAAAATATTGAATATAATATAATATTTTTTCTTTACAAATTGTTTTACTAGAAGAAAGAAGAAATTCATTTGAAACTTTATAATGAAAATCTACCATTAGTTTGATTATGAGTAAGTATTCAATTTTCAATTTATTTCCCTTTTTCTGTGTTTTTAGGCTTTTCATCAATGGTCATTTATAGAAATATTTGACATTATAGAAAGTTTGATGACATTATAGTCAATTTATAAAATTTGAATGTATCAATTTATTGCCTATAAACTTTTGAGGTAATTTTTATTTATCGAAATTAGTCAATTAATTGTAAAATAAACAAAGTTCAGGTAGTTAATTGTAAAATAGCAAAGTTTAGGAAATTAATTGCAAAAATAGGAAAAGTTCAAATTTATTAATCATGTCATAGTTACTGTTAAATTCTTATTTAGTTTTGATGATAATAAGATTTATTGTGTATTACTAATTAATTTATTAAGAGCATAGTAATCATTTACAATTAGAAAATAAATAGAGGTAAGGAGTCACTATGATAAAAATAGAAGGTAATCTAAATTCATGAGCAAAGATGTGAGGTCAACGGATGTAAGTAGGTCCAATATAGGATACCTTACTTGCCTAAACCTAGTAATACCCAATAGAATATTTTCTAATAAGCATTAGGATAGGTTTTTGAGGAAAACTTGTAAAACATTACAAGATATCCGAACATGGTACATAAGGATAATTGGAGGAAGAAAAAGTAGTTTCAAGAAACGTTGAGTAGTTTTTATGATGTTTGTTTTTCAACAAAGAAATATGGCATTCACTTTTCTAAGATTTCAAGTTAATTTTCTTTTTTTTTTTTAGCAAATCACTTACTTTTATGATATTTATGTTTTCACCATATCAATACGAATTTTGAAGTATTTCAATCAAGTTTGTGTGTTGATAGTTCAAGAATGAAATGAGTATCAAATTATTCCTTTTGAGCAAGTATATTCACGCAAGAAGAAAGAAGGGATTTGATGTGTGTCATGACTATCTTGTTGTTTATGTGCGCTTGTAATTGTATTTGCACCATGAGAAGCAATAGGAATAGCTTATCAATATGCAGATAATGTGTAGATTATTTTTTGCTGTGTGGGTCAGTTTGTCATGTGATAAAGAATGAGGAATTTTGGTACTTAGCAGTTAAATGCTTATGTATGGTATGATATTTTGATCAAGAAAAGAAGGTAAATGCAAGCTTTATTCTTTCAGAAAGATTTCACAACATTAGAGTTCAAAGAGATCTTAGGGTTCTCTCATAAATAATCCTAGAACAATTAATTTTATGATATCTAGAGTTCTATCAAAATAACCCAAAATATTTATATATATTTAAAATTAATCCTCTATCAATTGATTTCAGAGTCAGTTTTGATGGATGAAATATAGAAGTTACCACAAATTGATTAGTTGAATTCATGGAGTTTATATGCTTACTTTGAACGCAAAACAATGAAATCATTCCTCTTGAAAAACTCATCAAATTTTGTGAGAATATTTTCATATCTCGGTTAATTTTATCTAAAATATCTCAGAAGTTATTCAAATGAAAAAGTAAGGAATTTTTGTAATTCCTTCGTAAAGGCTTTTTTATGCACTTTCAGTAATCTTAAGGTAGCGTGTGGTTGCGCTATTTTTATAATACTGAACTATATATAAAATTTTATTCTATATATAATTTGTAACTTTATTTGATGACTGGATAAAAATTAAGTTGATGAACTAAATAGAATGTCCAAATTTTGTCTTATCTATATCATGGTATAAAAATGAAATTTACTGAATTAAAAAACAAAAATATTTTACGTTCTTGAAAATATCCCTTCATGCCATAAAATTAAGTCAGTTAATATTATTTTTATTAAATATTACAAAAAAATTATTTATTTTATAATATAAATAATTATTTTTTAAATATAAATTTTTTATATTATACTATATAAACTAAAGATAGTATAATAAACTTGTATTATCTCATCCTCTCTGCACTTATCTTGTTATATTTAATTTGTTTTATCCTATCCGGTCTTTATAATCATGCACTAGTTAAGTATAATTACACCATATATTTTCCTCAGTGATGCATTGAAGTCATGCATGTGCTCGTAGGAGGCTGACTGTACCAAAGGTTAATAATGATATGTCTCTTTTGCGGTTATGGAAATGTTTATAGAATTAAATTTATAATCTAAATTCATGCATTTTAATAAAGAAGAGGAGTGTGAGAACTATAAAAGGGAAAACAATTATAAATTTCACTAGGTGGATTTTGTTTATAGGAGATAACAGGTTAATAATTTAAAGAAAATCGTACATGGTTTTGAATATTTTCAGAATGAAAGCATAATGTCTTAGGGTGTTGGATTTTGAGCAATCATTAACCGATTAAGCGAGTATCAATTGACTATCCATCACCAAAAGTTAAATAGAGGGACAGGACATGACATACGGGGCAGTCAACCACTAAAAGAGGCATTTGATCTTCTATCTTTGTTTGTCGACTGGAGACCCTTTTTACGAGTCCACGATCAAATGTTTTGGAGCCGAATCATCCCGCAAAATATCACAGTTGACACAGCCCTTAACAGTATTCTTTTGTTATCTTTAAGCTTTGATTTAAGTTTAAGTATACTCCCTTAAATTCTTAATTTAATCCCATTTAAGTGAAGGTTTTGTAACGTCTCAGAATCGGAGGGTGCCACAACTCATCACATGTCCTCGTATTTCAGAAACACATTAAAACTCTAAAACCAACTGTAATTTTTTTTAATCACTTATAATAATCCCTCATCATATCCAAAACAACAATTCTCAAAATATATCAAATCGACTAACTCACGGATAAGTTACTTTAGCCACAAATATACTAAACAACCAAATTTTGATAGTTTATAATATACAAAATTAATCACCACTCTTTCCCAACTCGATGATAATAATCCATACTTATAAATTTATCAATTTGACCTGCAGCTATTAAAATAGAAGAGTGAGCTGAAATCTAATAGGAGTATACAAATACACACGAATGTCAAGCCCAAAACATAGACATGCATAATATGCATCTGAAACAGAATATAAACAAATGTCAAGTTAATTATCTTTAATTTAAGCCAGCAACCAATAAAGTGGTACTCATCACCTTACAAAATGTTGATCTTTGTCTACATATATAAAAAGATATAAATATATGTTTTCCTTTAAGTTTTTTACGTCTAGAGTCTATACTTCAAAGTCTAGAGACCGAAAATCTAATATTCTAACTGTATCATCTCATATAAAAGTTCACTAAAAAAACCTAGCGCATAATCAGCAGTTGCTCCTCTAGAGAACTGCCACTAAGGGCCCCTAGAGCGAGCAAGTTAAGGACAATTAGCAAACTATTCTTTTAGGTCGAATGGAGATTAGTTCAATTACATTTTAAATCTCAACAAGCATAACCATACAAATAAGCACCACGTACCTGTAATTGCTCTAAAATCGAATACAATACTTTGATCTCAATCCGAACAAAAGTTAGATCTCGACAAAAGAAACTAAACACCACGAATTTAAAAGAAAACAAATAGCATGTTAACCTTTACAATCTAAGACTGAGTCATACCTAAGAGTTATCTATGTGCTTATGATCTATTCCGTTAAGGTCCCGAAAGAAATTGTTGAGCCAAATAATAATGACATAATACGATTAAACTAAAAAGGTGATATAACTATATATATAAGATTACTTTTACAGAAACTCATAAAGTATATAACATATATATAACTTATCTATATATCTATAAAAGAAAGTATACAACAGATGCAATACTAGAGTACCAAATAATATAAACTATAGAAACGATATGATAAATAAGTAATACATACTTAAATAGAGATAGTATAATTGGTAATAATTCGTGAGAAAATACATAATAATAGATGACACATAAAACAGACATACCAAGTATATTATAATATACTTTATATATGAATAGAAACTTGGCTCTAATATATATATATCTTAATTAATATACCGAATACGATAAAATATTATATATATATATATACACAATACTAAGGCGAAGAAAATACTTAGATCGGAATACCATTAATATCAAAATAAGACATACTAACAATAGTATAGTATATTATAATATACTAGATTGACATATAAGATTACCATATAAAATATGATCATTAATGAAATCTATAAATAAATAAAAGATAGTAACTCAAGTCAAATATTATAGAAACAGAAATTGGTCTTAAAATATATAACTATAACTAACAATCTGAAATATGATAAGATAATTTTAAAATAACTCTTACGTAAGTAATACTATATAGAATAATAAACAAATAATTTAAAAGCGGCAATTTAATACTAATAATATTAAATTAAAACTAACAATAGAGATAATAAATAAAATAATATGATATAGAATATGGAATCGGAAATGGATCACGAATCTAAGTTAAGAAGAGATTCACCGTATAGCACGAATGAGGACCTAAAATAAACAATAATACAAAAATTATGAATGGGAAAATAATATACTAAAATCATTAATTAATAGCATTTATCGAGTTAATCTAGAAAACGTAGAAATGAAGATAACTAAACTACCGTACGTATAAACCAAAAGAATTTCGGATGAGCTGATGTTGAAAAGCAAGAATTAGGACTTGGGTTTGCTACAAGATTCTGGAATTGGGTAATGAATGATAGGGGAAAATGACGGTTGTGAACTGCTTTCAAGAGGGTGCGGTCCGGCGGAAGGATTTCAGAAAATGGAGTTGTTCAGGCGAGAGTTAATGGAGGAGTGGGGTCCGGTTATGGAAGACAGTGAGGGAAAGAAGAAAAGTAAAATAAATGCAACAGAAAATGATGGCTGGAGAAAATGAATTAAGGGGTGGGACTAAGAGTGATTATTGAGGGGAGGGTTTAAAGAGAGAGATTGGAAGTGATGGCTGACGGAGGGAATGAGAACCAAAAGGAAGAGAGCATTTGTGGCCGGGGAAAAAAAAATGATAAGGTTTAGGATAGATTTTAGAACCTTTTAGAATGTAAGGTAGAAAATATATATAGAAAAAGAAAATAAAAATTAAATAAGTAAATATATGTACATATTGCGTAGGATATCAATTTTTATAAAATAGCATAATGAGAAGTATAAATAAAAAAATTTTTATAAACTATGCATATAATAAAATAAAAAATATTTACTAAGTATGTAAAATAATGATTTCAAAATAACTAAGTTAAGACCTTAATTTTTTATCATTACTAACTTAAGGAGTTTAAGACTTAGTTATAATACTAGACTATTAGGTTGTTTCAGGTTTTTTATGAGATACAATATTTGAATTGCTTATTGGTGTGAATGTAGTGATATAACCAAGGTAATTATAACATTGACCATTAATACTTGTAATTGTGATTGTTGTTTCTGCTAAGGCTTATTATTCGTATTATTGTATTGTTTATTGTTTGTATGTAAATAGGTTTATATTAGAAAAACCTAAATCAACAGAAAGATCCATGTATAAAAGCCTAAACTTATTCGAGTTAGACCAGTTTATATTAAGATGATAATCCAAGCTATTATGTCATATATTATTTATCTTAGGTTTAATACCATTTATCAATTAAAAAATTATAATTAAATCTATAAAATATATATTAATGTAAAGAAAAAAGAACAGTGATAATATTTAAAATTTACAAAAACAAATGATAGTATCTTCATGATAATAAAAAACTACAATCTAAATAAAAGTTTATAATAAAGCAAAATCTTATTAAATATAGAAAATATAAAAATTTAAGTTATATAATATTACTAAATTAAGTAGAAACATAGATTAAATGAATAATGTCGTATTGTTTCTTAGATATTTAAGGGAGACAATTAAATAATGTACACATGATTTTGTAATTTTTTATTCATTTAAACTATGATATAGCAAGAAAAATATATAACTAAAAATATCTCAAATCATCAATCGAGATCTCTAATTTAAAGAAATAATTTATACAACAAAATATAAATATGAAAGAATATAGAATATGTTTTGTGTCCTCTGTTTGAGTCTGGAAATTTTATCTAAATTCGGATATGAATTTAACCATATTTAAATGAATCTGATCTGTTTATGTCTCATGTTAAATCTTTTATATATTAACTCGTTTAAATTATGTCGTATCATACTTAAGTCCATCGTGTTCAGGCCTCAAATGGCGAATCCTAGTTTTTGCCTTCTATTGAAGTTCTTTAACTATGCGGACTAAGTTGGTCAAGGACATGCTATTGTGGCTAGTTATAGGTTGAATGACTTGGATGATGAATTTTTAATTTTAGGAGGTGATGTCAATTTGTGAGATAAGTGGGTCGATCGCTAATTAATATGTGAGTAATTTCAAATTGAACTCAAACAAGAAGTTTTCAATGTGTCTATTGTTGATTAACTACACTAAATTTGTATTCTAAATGGGATTATTGTTCATATTGATTGTTGATTAGAATTTTCTAAGTCATACGTGCTTTACGCATCATATAGGCAAGTAAAAGAGGTCATTCTTACTCGGTATCATTGCCTACCTAATTTTAAAACATGTAATAGAGTACTCCAAGCCATGAAGTAATGCTATAAGGATTAGATAATTATACTAGCCTTGATTATAACTTATGGATTAGAATGGGGCATGATGCTAGCGGTTATTCGAAATTAATTGTTATTTTACAAGACTTACTATACGATTGAAATCTATTTTAAAGAATGATTATCTAATTTAATTTTTTTTATTTTCAGTCGTTTTAAAGAGTTCACTTGATGGTTATCTATTGGTAAAGCAATTGAAGTTATTATAAAAATATTTATAGGCTATTTTGAACATAGGTCCAAAGCCAATTAGGCAAACCTACTAAGGTATGGGCTAAGCTCCAATGATCCAATTTGATTTCTTCTCATAATTTCCTTGCAACCATATCACCCTTAGCAAAACATAAGTGAAGCAACTAAAATCTAAATTGGCCACACTAGAAACTACATTGAGCTATCAACGATAAGCCCAATTAGAGGTATAAATGAATCAAGCCAATTTGCAAACCACTCAAATTTGGTTTGGTTTTTACTTGAATTTGATCTAGTGACAATTGAATCAAGCTTGAGTTTAAACTACTTGAGTAGCAAATTGAGTCTAGATCGAGTTTTAAAATAATAAATTTGTCAAGCTCACAAGCCTAATTAAATTTAGTATAATATTGAATTTATCTTTTATTTTCTTAAATATAAATGAATATAAGATATTTAGAAAAAAATTATAAAAAGTTTGAGCTTAATCTTGCTAATTGTGATAACTCAAACTTACTAAATATGTTTTTGAGTCGAACTCAAGCTCAAAAATTAGAATTAGGTCAAACTCAAGTCAAGTTTATCTTTTAAGTTTTTAAGTCAAACTTGAGTCAAGCTAATACAATATTGGTTTTACTTGACTCAATTATATCCTTAGGCCTAAGTTGAAGGAAACAAAGACTTCCAAGCTCTTGGAGCCTAGGCCTTCATACCCAAATCAACGAGGCCTAACCAAGCACTCAAATGACAACCATGTGAGAGAACCTTGGCAAATAAAAAGAGTCAATCCATCAATACGTATACCTTAGAAAATTCAAAGTGCATCTTGAGATGGTGATCCACCTTCATAAAATGGCTTTGGATCATAATTCATTTTTTCAACACTTTATGTACATAAGTGTTCCCTTTTTTTGTTATTACAGTTATATTGATTTAAATATTAAAGTAGTTAGTGATACCCATTAAACTCAATTTTTTCACTGATGATCCTACTACCGGTCAAAGATTTCAACACATCAGGAAGAGAATATGCTTTCAATATCAAGAGTTTCGTATTCTCTTTTACCTTATCTATAAAAGGCATACAGTGGATTAACACTTCCGAATGGTCCGAGGCTGTGACATTGACTTTGAACGACTTACACTTTCTGGAAGGAAAATTGTCGCAAGACCTATGACGAGAGAGTGTAATGATGTAATGATTAGGGTTTCACCACGAAATCAGTACCGGTCCAATATTTATCTTCGTAACTGTAAAAGACATATAGTTACTTTGTCAGCTGTGAGTTAAATGCTTCCTGTTGTCGGCAGATCCGGAAGGTTCTTACTTGATAGATAAAGAAGGAAAAAGATAGCAAATGCACGCCACTCATTAAATGTTATATGTATATATACGTGTATAAATATATATATCATCATGTTATACTTTTGTGAAACATACTATCATGCATTATTGAAAAGAGAAAAAGCATCATCTTTTTTTATGACAATCATTATTGACATGCTTATCGCTGCTCAGTTTTTATTCATCTAGTAATCCATATACCACTAAAACGTATGGAAAATAAATGAACTACATAAAAACACATCGATCCATTACCGTTAACTTTTGACAGAGGATCACGGCGAGGTGTAGGCGAGGTGTAAACAGACGACTTGCTTTATATTTTATTCACTTTGACATATACTTTATTACAAAAAATTGCCATTTATTGTAAGACGGTGATAGATGTGATTGGACTGTTTCTCTCTCTCTCACTCAAATGGGGAAATTTTATTTTGTCGTTTGTGGAGTCGGACTACGACCGATTTGGCAACTTGCACTCGAAGAGGCAGGACTACATTATAAATACATGCATAATTCACATGACCTTTTATTTCCAGGCGAGGACGGACAATATTTTGTTACACACCCGATCCTTCACTTCCCTTAAAAAAAATGAAGAATCCTATGGGGCTAAGAAAAGGTACTTGGACTGAAGAAGAAGACTTCCTTCTTAAAAAATGCATCGAAAAGTGTGGAGAAGGAAGGTGGCATCAAGTTCCTGGTAGAGCTGGTACGGTATATATACGTTAGTTATCTACTAGTACCTATCTCTATTAACGGAAAAATTCTCCCTCGCCCTTTTGGGGATGTTTCTTAATTTTAAGCCTCGATATCTTTTTCTCCCTTGTTGACTTTATATTATACAATAAATGGTATGAACATTTCAAAACCAGTTCCTTTCTTGTTGAAGAACAGTATTCTTGTCGCTTGGGTTATAGGGCATTCACTTTTAATTTTGTAGCTTAAAATGCTTTTTGTTAACGTTAACTATATAGTGGTAATTAAGTCTAAATGGGGTAATAGTTCTAAAACTGATAATACCACCTAAAATGCTTGGGGTGTTGAGTTTGTAATTTGCAGGGTTGAACCGATGTCGGAAAAGCTGTCGGTTGAGGTGGTTGAATTATTTGAAGCCTAATTTAAAGAGAGGAGAGTTTGAAGAAGATGAAATTGATCTCATTGTCAAGCTTCACAACCTTCTAGGAAACAGGTGCGATGCTAACATTGTCAGTTGTGTGTCTATTTGTTAAAATCTTAGCAGCACAACTCGTTTCTTATTATTAGATGTTATATCAACATTCCATGTAACTCTCTTTTTAAGGAATCCGGCACTTGATTCTTGAATTTCTTCATAAAATTTTTTTAACATTTATATGGATTCCAATATTATATATCAACCAACCAAAGATTAGGGGGGAAAAAAAAAAGTAGTTTGGCAATCCTTCACTAGTAAAGTGAGTTTTTTGAGATCACCTTATGCCCAAGTTCCTTGTAACTAGCTTAGTGGTAGATACGGAATAATATGAACTAAATGAAAACACTGAGAGCTTTTTAACTAATGGTAGGAAGAGATCGGATGGAGGCTATTGCATGCAAACACATTTTTGTAACCATATAATTTTACCTCCTTACCATGATCTCAGTTGAAGGAGTGCTAAGTAGAATGAAACTAATTAAAACATCACCTATAAGATTATATTTACGGAAGTGGAGGATGCTCCTGCATTAAGTATGAGTAAATATTGTAGTATTGATTAATAATAAATAGAAAATGAAAACGAAGAAGTGACAAGAAAGAGATAAATAAGTTACAGATAAATTAAGTGGAGTTCGTTTTTCCCAGATTCCACCATATTTTAGTGACATTATTAGTTCTCCTTACTGATATAATATATGCAGTATCTAGAAATAACATCATATTATTATTAGATATTTCTTTATTACATTATTATTTTCATTATTATAAGTCATGAACACACTTGACAAAAGGTTATTACTAAACTGGTGTGAAATAGTAGAAAAGTATGGACGAGCTTATGCTAGGGTTTTCTTTTCTAACTTACTAACAGTTCCCGTCTGCGGAGAGAAGGGGGAAAGTGATTCAACTCATCCTGCAAGGAAAAAATTAACATAGACCTAGTTCTTTTAGGTAAGAGCCAGGTGAAATATGTATATAATGTAGATGACATCGGTGCCTTTTCCTGATTGAACCTATAAAGTCTGGGTCTATACAAGAATTTTCCGAGTTATAGCCTCTCTATGTCTAGAAGAAACTTACTGCCCCTCGGAAAAGCTAATCATCAAGATATATATTTTCACGGGACAGATGATAGGTGTTACAAACTTTATCTTACAAAAATAAGTTGAATAGTGGCTCTAAAACAAATCATATAGACTTTGAAAGAAAAATATATCAGAGAGTTATTGTGTGTTTCAGAATATATATTTGGATTATATAACTTCGATCTAAATGATATTTTCCTGTTCACACTAGTCAAATCCAGTGGGATTGAGAGTTTGAAAACTGTAAACAATTTCTATGTTTGGCAAGGGAGGGAAAAAAAAAAAAACTTTTACATAATCTAATGGAAAAGAAATTTCAGGGAAATTTAGAAGGAGATTGTGGAGGCAGATGAAAATTAAAGACTAATTTTCTTGAAACCTATCAAACTTCTCTCTCTCGCTCCTTTTTTTCCTCCATTGTATGATTGTATCCACATAAAAATCAAAAGTTTGGAAAATTATCAGATCTATATCTGATCTGTTTTAGTTTTGAACCTAATGTTTGAATAAACTATATTTATTACCTATTTAATCATAATTATAATGAAATATAGACGGAAAGAGAAAGTTCGCATATGCTCTTAGGGGATAGACTTAAAAAATGTATTTTATTCATTAGTAAAAGCTTCATTTTGTTTTATCTTAAAAAGTGTATATGCTTTCATCATTTTAATATCTTAATTTGGTAAACATATAATGCAAAAATAGTATCTAATGGTAAAAAACCCAAAAAGTCCCAAAACTAACACTATACATTCAATCCATTATGGCATATTGGCTTTAGAGATGTAAATGGGATAGGTTTGGGATACCAAAACTTGTCTTGCTATCCTATAGAGTTCTTAAACCCATCCATCTTAATACGATTCCCCCCTCTTAATCCACCAAATCTATTTATTTTTTACCAAATGACTATTTTCTATTTTATTATTCATTACATGAAAAATAGATTTGTATTTGAATATTTATTTATTATTGTCTAATGTCTATTTGGTATTTGTTTACGTCGCTTTTCTTTAGTTTTTTACTTTTAAATTTGAGGATTTGTTTGTCATAGTCTAACCTAATGTCTATTGTGTATGTAGTCTACTAATGTAATGTTGTGTACAATAGATATTAGAAATTTTACTTAATTCTTAATTAGTCTAGGTATTAAACATTTTAGTTAATATTATATTATTAATTTATTATTTTTTATCGAATAACAAGTTTCTCATTAGGTTTTTTAAACTTCCCAAATCTTGTTCCAAAATCATTTCAAGTAGTACCCTATGGAGCTAGCTTGGGTACTCATAACAACTCTACCGATTATATTCCTAATTGGCTCCTAAATATAGATTTTTAATTTTAAATAAATATTTAACCTTTTCATATAAATTAAATATAATTTAAAAAGTTAAAATAGGTGGAGGAAATCTCAAAATCTTACAAAATCCATAGAAATAAACACAATATAACAAACCATTAACGAAAAAAATTCAAAAATTTATAATTAAATAAGCTCCAAATCTAAATTATTGTATTAAACTAAATACTTAATAGGTTAATTTTCAGACATAATCATTTTTTTCTTTATCAAAGGAAAATAGTATCGATTTAAAATTACAAAATTGTTCAATCTCAGCATCATCCTAGCACTGTTAATTTAACATTATCGCCAGTTAAAATGGAAAAGTGAGGGAGAAAATCAAGGATAAATAAATATTGGAAATTGAAAGGAAAAAAGAAATGAAAAACAATTAAGATCAGCTATTGCAATGTTGCACTTGCGTACTATTACACGATATGACAATGAGACGTCACAATCACTGTTCAAATCTTTGCCCATCAAAATAGATCCATCGTTATGGGTCACGGTTTAATTTCTTTGCATTCATCTTTAATGTGTTGGACCAATTGCGCATTGACTGAACCGTCCCTGTCGTTGCCAAGATTCATGAACATATATATATGTGTGTGTGTACGTAGATTTGCAAGACATACACTTAACTTTTATGACAATAGATATACGCGTATAAATCTTATAAGTTTATTTGAGATTCAAACTATTTCTTATCTTCGTTTTTCCTATGTTTATAGTACGTATTACTGTTGAAAATAGTTCCTCCAAAATCATTTTGAGTATTTTATATGCTTTTGTTTTCAAAACCGTGTCCGAAAGACAATATGTATGTTTTATATACCGGAGATGTTGCACCTAAAAATATGAATGCTAGGAATGCCTAGAAATACAAAATAATCATATAATAGAAGAATCAATATTTAGTTTCTCGTTACTCATAAAATTTCTTCTTCCAAACCTAAATTATGAGATTACTAAAAACTGTCAGAATTCAAGTTATGGCTTGTGCATAATAATCCAATCATTTATAGCTTACGTCTCACACTAAAACTCCGTCTTCCCTTTGAATATTATAGATTATATGACTAAAATGTTTTTGTTTACAAAATAATAATAGCACCTTTAAAATTCTAATAAATATAAAGATTATATTACTCATTTAATAATGTTAATATGTATGTATCTAATAATTGTTTGATAGTATTTATGTTAAGTTAAATAACTGCATTTAGCTAGAAGTTGGATATTATGAATTATTAATTAAGAAATAATATATAACGAAGCAATTAATAATATATCAATGTTAACATTAATTAAATATTATTTGGACATAGAAGTTAAGTACTTCACATTACACTATGTATAATGGTTAATTTATATCCTTTTGATGTCTACTCAGGTGGTCATTGATTGCTGGAAGACTTCCGGGAAGAACAGCCAATGATGTGAAAAATTATTGGAACACTTATTTGGTGAAAAAGGTAGTCTCTCCTATAAATGTACGTCAAAATCAGAAAACAGAAAGAGTGGTCCCGAAGGTTAATGTTATAAAGCCCCGTCCCCGGACCTTCACTAAGGGCTTATCTTGGCTGACCGGAAAAGCTACATTGGTGGGCTACGGTGGCAATAATATGCTGCCAACTTCTAATCTTGATAGGCCACCAAATCCTTTACCATCATCAGCAGAAAATGAGACCAATTGGTGGGAAGACCTGCTAGCTAGTAGCAGTAGTAATGCCATAATCAACGCATTAGAAAGCGATTCGCAGGTGGAGCCAGCAGTGGCCACAAGGGTTTTCACCCAAGATTTGGTAGCGGAGACAGGCATAGGAACTTCAAGTCAAGAAGATGGATCTAATGGGTCGACAGATATTTCATTTGATGAGGAACTCTGGACTTTCCTCAATGAGGAATCGGGAAATAATCATCCTATGATAATGTAACTATTTATGGTTTGCTAATAGAAAAACATTATGGGTACTTTAATTCAATTGTATGAGTAAATTTCAATTCAATGAATGAAAGCTGTTATTTTTTCTGTTTTTATAGATCTAGTTTTAAGTATAGATAAGATATCAATGTTGGAGGATTTGAAAATGTCATGTAAGAATATGGCTGTGGAAGAGATTGTGGATATATAGGTGGCTTAATGATATAATTAATAATTGATGGTTGATTTCACCTAAGATTGAGAAATTGTTTATTGTGTCTTTCACTCCATCGTATGATCTCCTATAAAATAGAAAATGACTATCAAATGGCGTTAGAGAGTGCTCCAATATAACCAATTAGCCCACTCTAATGCTAAGTCAATAGAGATCATAAGAGGGTGAAAAATCCAAAGGAGCAAAGAGAGAGATAGAGTCTTTTATTCGGGGGCTCCATATCCTATTTGTAGGTATAAGGTCAAGATATTTTAGGAAACATATAAGTAACATATCTAGGGTTGAATCTTCTAAAATAAGAAAGTCTATTTGAATAGATAGACAACTTTTAAAATCCAAAATATGTCTAAGTTATTTGAGTTTGTCCAAAGTCTTAGGTTGGTTGATTTTGGGCTCGGAGCTCATGTACTACAAATGTCTTGTCAAGAATTGATATAAGAAAATGAGGTACAAAACTGCTATTTTAAAAGAGTATGCCTACCAATGCCTTGTAGCATATGTATATATTGCATGCGAGATAGAATAAGTTTAAAAACTAGAGTATGTCTACTATTCCTTTGAATGTGTAAAATCAATAAAATTATATAGAATCGTTAAATGATAAACTTGTAGAATTGTATATTAAAATTCATAATATTACCAAAAGTTTACACCTAAATGATTTTAGATCCATTTTAATTTTAAAAAAATATCATAAAATCATAAGCCTATAAAATAATATAACTTACTCACACAATTTTGACAACTATGGTTGGCATAAAAAAAAAAAAAAAGAATATACAGCACATGTTTAGCTTGTTATGAGTTTAACGCATGTTTAATGGGCTAAACATACTCCACTCAAATTTAGTTTGATGCTTACTTAGTTTAATTCAATAATACTTTAGTTGAGTTTGAGTTTCATAATATTTAACTTGATAATATTGTGAGCTTGAGCTCGAGCTCGAGCTTGAGCTCGAGTCAAACTTAAATATTAATTAAGTTCGATTTGTCTCCATATATCAACTATTTTAGTTGAAAGAAAACTATTCTTTTAAGAAAAATATCTAGCCTAAATAAGTTTAATCAAATGAGCTCAAGTTTATTGATGTCAATTTTAAGCGAGTTGGAGTCTAAAATTTTAAACTCGATCAAGTTTAAGTTAAGTACGAGTTCAAGCTCTATATTTTATCACCTCAACTTGACTTATTCTTAGCCTATATATGTCTATGTAACATATAACCTCGTTAGAAATTTGAATTAAATAATGGCTCAAGTTTCCTTTTGCATTTAAGTTTATGGCTCATCGGTATCTACTACAATCACCTAGTAGCTTGGAGAAAAGTTCACGAACATTTTGAACTATCCATATCAATGTTATAACCTAAAGGTACATTCCTAACTTAAAATACAACTCATACTAAACTTTACAAATCAATAAAAAATGCAAACTAGGTGAAATAAGGGAATAATCTCTATGAACTTCTAGTTAATTGGCTCGAATACTTAAGATTAGGTTTTAGGGTCTTTTAGTTATTATTCTTGAAGTCAAGTTAGTAGATTACAATGCATCAAACTATCTCGTGAGTTTAAACTTGACTCAAGTTTAAGTGTTTGTTAAGTTCATATATTGATAGTGAATTAAAAGAAAACTACTTTTAGAGAAAAATCAAGCCTAAACAAGTCTATTAGACCAACTTCAAGCTTGTTGAGTGTCAATCTAAGTCCACTTAGAGGTTGAAATTCTAAATTCAATCGAGTTTAATCAAGTACAAGCTTGAGCTCTATATTATGTGTTGAACTAACTCATTTTTAACCCTTTGTAGATTTGCCCAAAGTTATAAAATTGTTGAAACTTTGGATATGGAAGTGGCTTGAGTTTCTTTTCACTTGTAAGTTTATGGAAATATGACTAGTAAAGAAAAGAAAATCTAAAAAAGGTAGAGCAAATAAATGTAAAGATAACTATTTGACATAGACTCTTGTATATTACATATTCTACAATATGATCACTAAAAATTCATTCAAAACCAAAATCAAGGGCATATTTGTAATTAAATAAAAAAGTAAAAAGTTTTCCTTTTTAGAAACCAAAATCATAGTAGTTTTTCGTACTCAATAATGCCTACATCACCTTACCTAGAACCTTCTTATATTCTCTCTCTATTTCTATCTCTCACACATCTATCCTCCATCAAATCATATCAGGGTTAAAAATAACAAGGGGTAAGTTAGGTGTTTATAATTGAATTATCACATGTATAAAATCTTTTAAGATTGATTTGATCTCTTGATTAGGTAATTTTATTAAATAATATAGGATATATAGGATTAAACATGATAGTGGCATTAGAGTGATGAGAATATAATTTAGGTGTTAATTGATGAATCTAAGATAAGAATTTGTTCTTAATCCAGTAAAAAATGATCTTAAGGATATAATAGAATATAACATCTAAGAGATGACATTTTATGCAAAGAAACCTGTTTTGGGTTCATAAATACAACATCAATATTTTAAGAAATTTTCTTCTCTAAAAAACTCATTATATCTCTAAGTTCCTTTATAGAAGTTTCTTAATAATTTTTCGAAGTTCTTGTGCATCAAGATAACACATTTTAACTAATCAAAACTTTAAAAAAAAAAAAAAAAAAAAAAAAAAAGAGAAAAGAAAAAGTAGCCTTTAATAGTTCCACAAA